>WOAB01000913.1:0-228980 GCA_027886185.1 Rheum nobile
AAATAAAAAGTGAAAAAAACTTAAACTTCAACTGCAAGCCTTCTTCTCTGACTCGTTACTTCTAGACAACCTGAGGCAACTCGACTAATGTGTCGTATGGGACAGATGACATCAACCAATCATGCAAGAAAAAATAGTGGTTGGTTAGTCTAATGAATGACTATGCAAGGATATTTTATGTGAGGTTCTATGTGGTCATATCTAGTTACTATCCATGTCTATCGAATAAAAACCGATAGTCGACATATAACTAAAATACTTCCACTGAAACGAAGCATGGACAAAAGAGATATGCACCAAGAGAATACCCGAATAAATGTGGGTATTATGGGAAGAAGATATTATATGTTTTAGAACGTTTTAAATTACACACACCATATATAAAACTCCATTGACTAATTGGGCCCGACCAACCTCACCGCATAATACGAATCCAGATTGGAAAGACGACCAGCTTAAGTTGGAGCACGAACGGTTTCCAAGTTGTACTTCTCGCTCGAAGTTTCTAAGGAATAGGTAACCAAGTCGGGGGTGTTACAATTATGGTATCAGAGCAACGGTTTTAAAATTCTTGGCCTATTGTTAGGTTTGAGAATTTTCGAAAATTAATTTCGAAACTATTTTCAGACTATTTTATTCTTGGAATTTCGAGAGTTTAAATGTTAGTATTAAATTTAATGTTTTATGACCTCTGAGAAGGTAATTTAAAATAATGGTTTAACTACTAGGACGTTAATTGTTATTTTATAGTCCTTATTAAAATGATGTTATAACGGTTGAAATTAAATTTATTTTCTATTATTTTAAAAGTGTAGTTTTGAGAGTTGTTAAAGGTACTTAAGGAAGTGATAACTTTGTTTTCTAAATATAAAAGAGACTTGTAATATTTTAGTTTATATAGTTGTGTTTAAACGAGAAAGTTAAATCCATTTAATAATTTTAAAGTGTAGTTTTGAAAATGGTTGTGGTCTTGTGGATTTTAAAAAGGACGATGCTGGTAATTTAATTATAAAAGTATTACGTTGATAAATAATTTGTATGGTAAAAAGATAAGGGGATGAATAATTAACTTAAAGTGTGATTTAAAGTATTTTAGAGTGTGTTTTCAAACTTCTGCAAGCTTCGATTTGGTTACCTATTCCTTAGATTCATCCTTAAGGTTATCATCCATTCTTAGGTTTAATGTCAGTTAAATGTTGACATTTTTCCTAATTGATCCATTCTCAAGGAGGAGAAGAAGATCGTTTTAAGGTTAAGGGTGGAGGGTCAGTCAAACTAATATAAAGTTATTTGTTTGGACCCTTACAATTCGTATCATAACGTAGTGATTGAAGAGTCACGTATAAGTTGGAAAATTCTAAATGCCAAGTTGGGTATTGGCATTGTTTTCTTTTCCAGTCGAGTTGTCGAGCGTTGTCTCGTGAGTGTAGTGGTCGAGCGTTATAGTATAAGATTAGGTTATGTTGAGGATTTCGATAAAGTAAAGGATTTAGTAAAGAGATTTGTCTTATGTGCGCTTAAGGAGTAAGGTAACAAATGTTACTCGTATATATCTACTGAAGGATTATGACTGAAGTGATTGATTTTGTTGGTAATGAATCATTTATCGATATGATATTGTGAGGAAATAAGAGTAATACCTTATGTGGTTCGTTTTGGGAAAAAGAAATTACTAAGAGTTGTTTTTCCCTAAGAGGATCGCAATATAATGCGATTAATGGTTTATTATTTAAACATATAAGGATTTAAACGTTGTGATTATGAGTAGGTGTATTCTTTATAGGCCTAATGGTTTAGAGCTTTTGGAAGGAGCTAAGTGTATAAATGTTTTAATTGGAGAAACTTACTCAAGTGATAAATGACATTATAAGGACATGTTTTTAGGAAGTAATGTAATGATATGAGGATTATTAAGGGATTTGATACGAGGTAGATGGTAAATTTGGTTAGCCATAAAGTGTGATTTAATTAGGATAATAGATTGTGTGAGGGAAATTAAGTGTTTATTGATGAATAATAAATTCAGTCGGTAAAGGTTTGTTTGAATTGTGTTGATTAAAACACGAGTAAAATAAGTTTATAAATTCTTGCCATCTAAGCTTGATGAGAAGGTTATTTATAATTATTAAGGTGATCTTGTGACATGTTTTGGATAAAATAAAATGATTGATCATAAATGTGTTAAAGGAATTATCAAAATCGTGCTTGAGGAAAATAGGGATAAAATGTTGAGTGATTATTTTAAGAAAAATAAGGGGCTTAAGTTAGAGATGAATCATTTGAATGTTAAATTTCCTTTGGAAAAAGTTTTTGAGTTAGAGATGGGCATAAATGCCAAATTTAATCAAAGTAAATAGTGTAAATCGTGAGTTATACACTTGATAAACAAGGATCAATGACTCATGTCGATAGTCTCCATAGTTTAGTAATCTGTCTGTTCGACTTTTTTGTCAAAAGTCTTAATGTAATGTTCCGAATAATAAAGAGGTGTTTCCTTGTGCCAAAAATCACTAAATTCGTTACTATTACAAGTTGTTCGTTCATATGGGGATCCTTGAGTGCCAAAAATAGTACATGTCATGTGTTGATAAAGACTGACTGGACTCATAAAGGATAGTGTTAGGTGGGACACATGTGGTTGTTCCCTACCTTCTTAGCGCTAGTTTCGAGGTCGAAACTATTCATAAGAACCCCTCTACTTTCCGGGAATAATGTCAGGTTGGGCATTGACGTTATTTGTTCCCTTTGCTCGAATTCATGAGCATCGTCTCAAGAGGATAATGCTGTAAGGATTCCTTGCTAGAAGGATTTGGTGTGTGTGTAGTAATGCTCTGTGGAGTTTGAGGCTATTCCTCATGTGTATACTCTGAGCATTAGATGGGGTGAGTTGTATAAATTATATATTTAGGGGAATAAATATATAAGAGATATCTCATAAGGGGTCGTCTTCTCTAAGATGATCGTACTCTAATACAATCTTAAGTAAACTTTTAGAACCCAAGAGCTATGTGTATGAGGTTTATAAATGAGTGTATCCATCATGGGACCAGTGTTAAAAGCTTTTTGGAAAAGCTAAGTGTGCGAAATCATAAGTACTGTTTTGGAAAGACCTATTCGAGGTTTCGTTGCGAGGTATTCTTAAGGAAACGATATAATGAGATGATGATACAAGAAGTGTTAAGGTGATTAAGTCTTGGATAAATAGTAAATATCAGTAAAGCAAAAGGGTGCTTGATTTGGGATAATAAGTCGTGTGAGGACGACTGGTTGTTTAAGGATATATGAGTGGATAACAAACCCAACCGATAAAAGTTGTTATGATTTTGGAGGATCAAATAAGTGTGGAATAAAATAAGTATGTGGATGTTATCGACTGGACTTGAGGAAAAAGTGACCTACGTGTATGAAGGTGATCGTATGACACGTTTGGGTAAAACGAGGTTATTATCTTGTGGAACGGATTATTAAATCATGTTGAGGTAAACAGGAATAGGATGTGGTGTGGTTAATTGTGGAAAAATTAAGGAATCATATGCGGAAAGATTTTGGGTTAAGATATGGCACAAGGGCCAAGTTTAATTAAGGTAACCTACGAAATAGGTGAGCTGTGTATGTAAGGAGTAGGACTATATGACAATTGGAGGTACTAAGTGGAGTTATAAGGAGACAATGTATAAACTTTGGGAGTTGGTTGTTAGGCGAAACGCTTAAAGGAAAAAGTGTATTTTCAAGCTTAAGGTGTAATAAATAATTTTGGAGACTATGATTCTAAGGTAGTTATAATCTTGTGGATAGACTAGGAGGTATTGTATGGAGTAAAATATGGAAACGATACATTAAGATGATGTCGTGGTGAGGAAATGGATCGACTCTCCTATGGTTAATTTCAAGGATGAAACGATTAAGGATATTAAGTTCAGGTAGTGAGGATATTAAGTTCAGGTAGTGAGGTTAATGGTGAAACGATTAAGATGATGTTAGTTTCGGGGTCGAAACTATTTTTAAGGGGGTAGTAATGTAATAACCCTCATGATTGCCATAAGGGTAATATGGTGAAATGTATAATTGGTAAAAACAAGTTATAAAATTCCTTAAAGTTATGAAGGGTCTAAATTATGGTTAACCTTACGTTAACTATAATTTGAACCAACTTATAAATTTTAACTTAGAAATGCTTGAACCAATTTACAAAGTGTTAAATGGGTTAGGCATGGTTAAACTTATAAGGTTGGATAACTTAAAATAAGGTCGCTTCTCCGAGCTCTTATCGGCCAAGTTTCGGGGTCGAAACTTCTTTTAAGGGGGTAGTATTCTAATAACCCCTAAAAGTGCCGAACTGTCATTTTGTATGAACGACATAATGGGCAATTTATGTAATCTCAGTGGGATTATTTGAACATAATAATATACGTTTAAAGGGTATTGGGTCTTAGAATATTTTTAGAAGTGCTAAAAATAAAGATTTAGCATGCCTTGGAACGAAATCCGCGACCAAGGGCCAAAGGACGCGCTCGCGGCATTTCCGTGACCGCAGAAGTGTTTCCGCGATCACGGAACTCTATTCTTTGTCTTCTTCGTTGTTCTTATCTGAGTTTGCCGGTTCGATTTTTCCACGTGCTCTTCAATGCTCGCCGGTGGAGGGACCCGGAACGATTGGCTTGCCAATGGTGAGTAAACGTTCTTGGATTGTGGGCTATAAAAGGAGGCCGGATGAGCCTCTCATCATCATCCACAGCCTCTCAAGCTCTCTCTCTCTTTCTCTCGTTTTAAGTTTCGCCGGAGTTTTTCGAGTTTGCCGGAGTTGTTGGAGGTCGCCGGAAGTGCCCTAGAGGTGTCGTAGTAGTAGTGATCGTAGCGAGCCCTCGTCTGAAGCAAGAAGTCGTCGTTTGCGTCGTCGGTAAGCTTCAAAGCCACGTAGGAGCCGTCGTCAGAAGGGGAATCCGCGATCGCGGGGATGAATTCCGCGACCGCGGCTTGCCTTAGCAAGCGCGACCATGGCTTGGACAACCACGGTCACGGCTTAGGCTTTTGTCCCTTTCGATTCATATCGTATTTCGTTTCGTATCGTTTATTCGTTCGTATCGAATCTAACTTAGGGTTCTGTTTTTTGTCTCGACGTTGTCGTAGGAATCTGTAATCAGATTCCAGTTTCCAGATCCCGGAACCCGACATCGTCAATTCGTCTAGATTAAGGCAAGTGGCGGTTCGCTCTTGCTCACTATTCCATCTTTCCCTTGATTATCAAGTAATTGATTGTTAATTAAGATGGGATAAAAGTTGTTTTCTGTTTGAGAACAGATTTAATTAAACGATGTGTTAAAATATGACTTTATAATAGGTTGTATATATTGCTAGAAAGAAAGCTATTATATAGTTTGATATGATATTACAGTAAATGGATTTTTGTGTGGATTTATATGTGGACTTAAATGCTAGATTAGCACGAGTATTCGTAGGAACGCTAATTCCCTACGAGGATTAGTCGTTTCTTTATAACTCGGTATTAGTCGGAATAATTCTCTAATACTTTTAAGGTCATGACCATTGCTTCTTATGCACCCGTTAAGGATAAGAGGTGTTTAAGCACCTTGCTAGTGCAATTGGGTTGGACGTAATGTCACCCTGTGTTGTTCTCGTAGTTATTCCAAATTGTATTAAAAGCTTCAATGTTAATGTGCGTTTTGGAAGTAAATAAGATAAGTGCGGTTATGCACATAATTAATAAACCCTCGGGTGAGGAGTACAACGTGGAAACCCCCCGGACTCTTGCTAGAGTAAGTCTTCTTTCCAATCTGGATTCGCATTGCGCGGTGAGGTTGGTCATTGACCCAAATTGTCAAGCTCGTGTTTTAAAAGTTGTGTGAAAACTTAACGTTCCCAAACATTTGTCATACGTTTCCCATAAGACTCAATTCCTTTGGAGTCTTCTTTTTCAGTGCATGTCTAATACAAATCATTCCGTGAAAGTTCTGGGTTATGTATCGTTCCTTCGGTTATTAGTCGAGGGTCAATGATAGTAAACGATTACGATCACTTGAACCATTCTGTTTTCACCCTTGCATAGTCTTTCATTAGACTAACCAACCGGGTTTTATTCCCTGCATGATTGGCTGGTGTCATCCGTCCTATACGGCACATCAGTGGTTGGTCCCCGAAGACTTGAAATAACCAATCGGAGAAGAGGCTTGCAGTTGAAGATTTGAGTGTCAGTGTTTTAAGGTTGTTAAGTATTACTTTAATATATAACCAAGTCATGTAATAGGGTTTATTATAAAAGTCTTCCGCTGTAATTTCACTCTGTTGTAAAATCGTCTTTCTCATTTAATGAGAGATCTTTTAATAAAATGTTGAGTTTCATTTAAAATGTCTTCCGCTGTTAAATCTTTCGTTATTTAATATACTTATTTAAGCTTAATTGTTTCGTTTAAAGCCTAGGGTGACTTTGGATAGTAACATCTGAGGTCACTGACGTGTGGCACTACCGACATAAGTCGGGGGTGTTACAGAGATAAGTTTTATAAACGATATTGAATTATAGCGGAAGACTTTAAATAAATCCTAATTACATGACTAGGTTAACACTTTTGCCTATTTCATCAATTAGGAAATTAAATTTTATATTCAAAGGACCTTGAAAATTCTTCAAACTAAACTTCAACTGCAAGCCTTCTTCTCTGTCTCGTTACTTCTAGACAACCTGAGGCAACTCGACTGATGTGCCGTATGGGACAGATGACATGAATCAACCATGCAAGAAAAAATAGTGGTTGGTTAGTCTAATGAATGACTATGCAAGGATATTTTATGTGAGGTTCTATGTGGTCATATCTAGTTACTATCCCTGTCTATCGAATAAAAACCGATAGTCGACATATAACTAAAATACTTCCACTGAAACGAAGCATGGACAAAAGAGATATGCGCCAAGAGAATACCCGAATGAATGTGGGTATTATGGGAAGAAGATATTATTTGTTTTGGAACGTTTTAAATTACACACACCATATATAAAATTCCATTGACTAATTGGGCCCGACCAACCTCACCGCATAATACGAATCCAGATTGGAAAGACGACCCGCTTAAGTTGGAGCACGAGTGGTTTCCAAGTTGTACTTCTTGTTCGAAGTTTATTAATTATGTGCTCGCAACACTTATCTTATTTAATTTCACTGCACCATAATTATTCTTAAAGCTTTTTTCTCCTTGTCTACCCTAGGACAAACTATATGTGAATAGTTGGACAACACCCCAAGTAGACAAGCAACATGCACACGATAATCAACAAAGTGCATTTTAAGGCTGATCTTTAAAATACAAGAAAAGGGTAAGAAAACTCCCTTAGATCTTGTGTTGGCTGAAGCGAGTTCATGAGGCATTAGAATCTTCCTTCTCGCTTCTACAACAGTATTTGGAGGGTGAAAGAACTCATGAGGAATAAGATGTGATCTAGGAAGAGGACTTGATACAGCTACTCCATTGTGAGCCCAACGAGCAGCTCTTCTAGCAGAATCAAGTTTCCCAGGCGTCATGGGTTCTAAACAAAGTCGCCTCCCATCTTTCACAAAGCGCAGGACATTCCGTCTTCCCTCATGGGTGACATCCAAGTCAAATTGCTAAGGACACCCCAATAGAAGATCACAAGCGGTAAGGGGAAGCACCTCAAACATTTTCGTGTCCGAATAAGACCCTACCTCAAACTTCACATAAGACTTTCTTGTCACGATCACTTGGGATTCATCATTGATCCAGCTCATGGAGTAAGGGACGGGTTGGGGAAATGTTTCAAGGCCAAGTTGGTCGACCACAGATTGAGAAATGAGGTTATGATCGCTTCCACTATCCACCATAACAAGGTAATGGTTGTCACAACCTTCTATCTTGCACTTGTGGAAGAAGATTTTTGAACGTTGGAGCACAGATTCTTGCCATTGATTTAGAGGGGGCGGTGCCAAGGGTCCCTCTAAAGAATCCTCAACGTGAGAAACCATGAAACATTCACCTTGAGCGGCATAGACTTCCAAGGACGCCTCTTCTTGCAGCTTCTTGGCTAGCTCTTCATCATGGTCTACATCTTCTTCTTCGACCGATTTATACTCCACTTGAGCCGTCATTAGCACTTGCTTCTTTGATACGCCCCAAGCAAGGATCCGGACTGATTCAAGGTAGAATTGCCACCCAAGCGCCGATTGAATTCCACGAGAGTTTAGTGAGCTCGGGAGAAGGAAAAGGGAAAGACCTAGACGTGAGATTTTGAGGGGAACTTGAGAGCACTTAGACGTAAGATTTGATAAGGATAGGCTACTGTTTAGTCTTGGATAAACTCACTAAGAAAACAAAAGAACAACGTAGATGAAATCTCGGATGAACACACCAAGATTCAAACCACAAGTGTTTGGATATTCACACCAAAACAAGACGTCAAAACTCAGGAGTTTCTAAGGTTTTTCTCTGGAAAAACTTGAAGAAAAATTAAGCTTAAACGTGCCTAACAATGGAAACAAAACAACTACTTATAGTAAAGCAAAGAAAGTTCAAAGGTTGTTCCAAAACACAACCCGGAATGTCTTCCGTTAACCAATAGCAAATGGTCTCCAAATGAGCTGAATTGTTTATATGTGAAGATGGGCCTCGTGAACTTGAAGCCCACCAAACATAGGCCCAAACGCACGAGGCATTTGAGAGAATGCCCAGGAGTTGTGATGGTATTGCCGGCGTCGGCGATGGCATGTCTTTGGTTGTCTTCGACGGGCCCTCTTCAACTTTGGTCGGCCAACTTGAGGTCCTTTGCTCTCTTTGGGTCCCAGTAGGTTGTGGAAGAAGTTGGGAGCCAAGTGGATGAGTTTCGCCGACGAAGTTGTGATCACCTTCCCTTGTCGCTGCCGCCGCATGTTCTTCATCGTGCCTTAGGGCAGTCACAAGGCACTTCTCCACTTGCATCGGCACTCGTTGATCATATAGGCCTATTTGAAGGTCCTTGAGCACCTTCTTGGCTTGGGAACGCATGAGCACGCCCGGGGCTTGGTGAGTGTCGACCTTAGCTTGTTCCATGCGTGCCAATGCTCGGGCACCCGCACGAGTGAGAGGTTTGGTGGGTGCCGTTGAGGTAGTTGCAACACCCACACTTGAACTAGCCTTGTGTGATATAGGCGCCTCATTTGTAGGAAATTCTCCGCTTCCTTCTTCATGCCCTAGAGGTGACGCCGGTGCCGATGGTGGTGACATCGCATGCTCTTGATGCGAATGCCGATTTGCATCATTCTTGATGGGACAATCCTTTGCCATGTGTCCTCGCCCCATGCACTTAAAGCACCTAATATCTCTAGTGCGAGCATTAGTGTCATTGTAGGCCATGGCCGATGCATCCTTCTTGGTGGTAGATTTCACTTCTGGCCCCTTGGTGATCTCTCTACCTTTGGATGAACTAGAATCCCACCTCTTGGATCCATTTCCAGCATCACGTCACCTATGAAGCGAGTCAAACACTTGTGTAGCATAGTGTTAGGCTTCATGGACATGGTCAAACCTCTACAAGTCTACCTGCACACTAAGTTCAGTCCAGAGGTAAACTTTGACAATACATACCTGTCGGGAAGCCTAAGTCCCGATCAAACAAGGAGGTGACAAAGTTCCTTGTAGTACTCATTCGATGTCCGGTTGCCTTAGCATAGACGCTCTAGCTTGGAATGCAATTGTTGCTCAAAGTTGGAGGGCACAAATCGCCTCCTCATAGCATCCCTCAAGGCAGTCCATGAGTCAATAGGAGGATCAAGGTTGCGCTATCTCGTCTCCTTCTCATAATTCCACCAAAGGAGTGCAAACTCGGTGAAATGAATGGTAGCGAGGCTGACTCGCTCGGCTTCTCCATAACCATAGTAGTCAAAGACTTGTTGAGTCTTCAACTTCCATTCGAACAAGGTTTGAACAACGATCAAGGGATATGACACACCCTAGATTGAAGCTCGGATTTTGCTCGATGTTACTCACGAACAAGCTCTCAAATTCAGAGAGTTTTTGATGTTGAAAACTAAGCTTTTCTTGAAGTTTTGATTATGATTTAAAGTGAGTAACTAAGGCCAACAAGGCCAGCTTAAATAGGAACAAAATTGCAAGAGTTACAACTCTTGAGCTAGCCTATTCAAGACAAGGAAAAACCCTTCACTTAGCCCACTAATTACATAATTTAAATGACTTCAATCTGAATAAACCCTTCATTGATCTTATAGAGGAAGAGGTCCCATGTGTCCCCCTTGAATTTGAAGCAAAAGGCCTGAGTGGATTTGATATGGGCCTCGTTTTACGCCAACATGTCAAATCTGCGATGGAGGCGCCTACGCCGATTTTACTTGGTGAAGAACCACCGAGTCAAGTACAAATTGGCTTGTCACTCTTAAGCTCAAAAGACCCTCCATAAGCTTAGTCTTGATTCTAAAAGCTTGGCCATTGTGATGATGCCAGAAGGTGGTTCATAGCCTTGTTTTGTTGTAGAAAGCCTAGTGATGGCGTGCACTTGTGAATGAGTGAGGAGGGGCTCGGGCGCCTTGGGAGAGCTTGGTGAAGCCATGGGAAAGTCTTCTTGATTAGCGACCATCCACTAGACTAATCTTACTCATAACCCAGAGTCGGCTTTGATACCATATGTCACACCCGAGGTGTAATACCCCCGACATACGTCGGTAGTGCCACACGGCAGTGACCTCAGACTGTAAAGTCCAAAGCCACTCAAGGCTTTAATCGGAACAATTATGCTTAAATAAATAAATGAACATTAAATAATAAAGAGTAAATAGCGAAAGACTTTGTATAAAGAAACTCAATCTTTTATTAAAATTCCTCTCGTAAATTGAGAAGGATAGTTTACAAGCGGTATTGAAATTACAGCGAAATACTTTAAATATATCCTAATTACATGGGTAGGATATAACAACTTCACCTATTACACTAATTAGAAAGAGTTTAAATATATCCTAATTACAGCGAAAGACTTTAAATATATCCTAATTACATAGTTTACAAGCGGTATTGAGAGGGTTGTCCTTTCACCGCGCCTTCATCGATCATTTGACTCATCACGTGGTATCAGAGCCTAAGCAAGGTAATGCTCTTAAACTTGGTTTTAAGTCATGAGAATTCATCTTGCAAGCTTTAGACGTCAACCCTAGGATTGTTGTTGGTGTTCGTGTCCTTGTGTCTTGTTGTTGCGTCCAGTTCTTTGTGTTGTATTGTGTCGTTGTGTGTTGAATTCTCCTGAATCCATTGGCTGCAATAGGGGACGGAAATACCAAGGATAAAACCGAATTTGAAGAGAAGATCTTGGTTGTTGCTTAGATCCTATTTTTCTAGGGGTTTTCAGTTTGAGTTATTGCATCCAATTGCTTGTTGTTGCAGCCCCGGGTTTTGCTCCATTTGTTGAGTAAATTTATGGGTCATCTCATTCAGTTTGTTGAGTCTTTGGTCGTGTTTCAAAGCAGCCTTCGTCCCTTGGAATTTGCATGCTATTCGAGCTTGAATTAAAACGTCAACGCCAAGATACAGGAAAGGTTCGATGCTGTTTTTTTTAGCACTTGTTTTTCATCATTGTAAAGTCTAAATTCTTCATTTTAGCTTCTTCATCAAAAAACAAACAAAAATATTGCATTTGGACAAGAAAAATTGGATGAAACCAGAAAAACTCGGCTAGTACAAAAGAAAACGCCATAGGAAAAGTGGTTCATCATTTGTCAAAAATTCAAAAGAAGTGGATGCATTAGTCGTGTGATTTTCTTCCATTTTTCTCCTTCTTGTTACACAAGTGCTACATTTGTAAAGCAATTGAACTTAGTAGCTTCCTATCGTTGCTTGCTTTAATTGTTGCTCGAGTGTATCAAGTTCTTTGAGACATGTGTTGCTTGTTTTCTTTCATTTCTTTCGTTGAGTCTAGTGACCTTGAGCCTAGCCATTTAAATGATGGCCCCGGGAGGTGGCTCGTCTTGATGCACTTGACCTTCACTAGGCTTCCCTTGATGGGACCCAGAGTCACATCATCCTCCCTCCCTTTAAAGGGATTCGTCCTCGAATCCGAATGCGCTTCTAGAAAGAATCTTAACTCACATGAATTTAGATCTATAGAATGTCCATGAATGAACCTCCATGCACAAGTATTGCCTAATCTTTTTCTAAATATCTGCTTAATGATGGAACATGATATACACATGACATATTTATCTACAAAAGTATTGCATTGAACATGATATCCTGTATGCAACAAGAATTGACAATGAGAGCTATGATGCACACATGCGTATCTAGTTCTACATGCAAATACATAATTTAGCATATGAGATTCTCTACCCCTAAAAAAATATTCATATTCAAGCAAAGGGGAAGGAATAAGAAAAGTAGAGACAAGTGATACTTCCCTTAGATGAGTCTTCTCCTTTTCATGGCCAAAATCTATTTCCTCGGAAGGCTTATCATCCATTGCATCGACCTCTTCTTGGAGTGAGAATGGTAAGTACGAGGGAACCATAGGTGTTGCATCCATCCATGGAGTAGCCAAGGAATTTATTGAGCTTCGCGCAATGGTGGGTCGATGCTTGCTCCTTGTAGGCGAAGGAGATGTTTCTACAACGTCCTCCTCTTTTTCCTTTAGTTCAAGCTCCTCTTCGTTGGCCATTGACAAAGGTGGTTCAGTAGCAAGAACATCCTCGTCTTTAGACTCTTCTTCAACCAAGTCGTTGGCCAAAACATCCCCGTCTTGAACCGCCAAATTCTGCTTCATGGCATCAAGAACCTTAGGCGGATCCTCTTTGACGTCTTTCACTTGAGAAGTGTAGCTAGCACAAGGGCTCATCCGGACGTCCTCTCACTCTAGGACCCTTCGTCTTTGTAAGTGTAGTATTAGTTAGGACAAATATCCGCTAAGTGGCCTCTCCCTTCACACATGAAACACACGATGTCACGTGCTCTAACCCGGGGCAGTTGAGGCACTCTCTCTCTCTCTCTCTCTCTCTCTCTCTCTCTCTCTCTCTCTCTTCTTTGGGATGTGCTCAAGTATGGATTAGCTTCTTGTTGAGCAAGATAGCGAGCCTCCCTATATGATGCTCCATGTGCCCAAAAGTAGAAGAAGTCCTTTCGGGGAGTGTGGCTCATGCTAGACGTCTCCTTTAGTTCTTGTCTTGACTTGTCCTTGACATGAAAGAGACAACAAAAGGCAGCCAAGCAAGAAGTCCTCAAAGACACCAAACTACTCAATGGACCCTAAGCTAGCAAGGACCCTAAGTCCTCAAAGACACCAAACTACTCAATGGACCCTAAGTTCTCAAAGCCACCTCCCAGGTTCACAAGCAATCCTAAGAAAGGAAACCTAGACACCTAGAATTGAACCTCAAAAAGAAAGAAAAGAGAAGTCACTTGTAGTATCTCACTAGTTCAAGAACCCGCGTTGATTCCACTCGTGTTCAACCTCTACAAAGAAGCTACTAAACCCTACCCTTAGTGTGATCCTTAGGGCAATTCTAATGGTCCGCTTGGCCTCTTTTTTTTTGATCCACTTCTTCTTTGACCTCCCTTTTGTAACTTAGGCCGGGTTTTTCTGGATTCAACCACTTTTTCTCGCCAAGGAAGGGTGAAGGTCTTGTGCGGGTTTTTTTTTTGCTGGGGCAACTTTCAGCTTATAATTCTTTTTTTTTTAAAAGGCAAGTCCGCACAAGGTCCTAGATAATAATATACACTAAGAGGTTGGCTTCCTAATGTTTAATATACACTAAACCCGTCGGAATCACACGTTTAAGAGCAAGGTTGTTCCCGTATCTTGCGAGGAATACTCGGAATTAAATCACAATGAATTACTCTTAAACTAAGCAATCAACAAAGCAACAAATTCAGCAAAATCCAAGAGTCTCAACTCAGCAAAATCCAAGAATCACACGGAATTACTTCATGTTATTACAACCAAAAGCCAAAATTTTACTCCTAAACACACGAAAAGACTTCAGATTTAAACACAATCAAAAGCTGTAGTTTCAAGGCCTTTTGGCTGCCTTGTCTTCTACCTTTGGATGACACAAAACCAGCAACAACAACTCAGTTGAAGGACTCAAATCATAGACAAAAGACAACAAGAAAACCAAAGCAAACATTCAACAAAAACAGTGCAAAAATTCAGCAAAACGAAGGCATGACTTCTAAGCTTGCGAATCTGATTTGTATCGACTTGAATCGAGTTTTGAGACGTTTTACCTCACTTGGCTCTAATACCACATGATGAGAATCAAGGATCGAGGGTGCCACGGTGTGAGGTAAAGCGCTAAAACCTTCAAGGACTCGTCAGCCAACCTCTAGAATAATCTTCTGTATTCCGATGGCTCGTTCTCTCTGGTCCGGGCTCCGAATTGAGTGATTCCAAATCCCAGTGGTAGACACCTCCGCCTTTGGACGTTCCTCCACCTCCCAAGTCGTTGAGTCGACCGGCGACGGTGGTTTCGGCCAGCCCCTGCGTTCGGTCCTCTTCAGGACGCTTCTCTAATCGCCTCTCCAAGGCGTCCTTGAATTCAGTCCGCAGCTGGATATTGTTTTGATGAAGGAGCTCCCGAATGGCTTCTATGATGGTGGGTGACACCGGCGAAGATGGCTCCTCTCGCCCCGAATCCGAACCCACCATGATCACAAGTACACGAGCTACTTCGGACTAGGAACAAGTTGTAACACGCAGGTCTTGTGAGCAACCCAAACCGTAAGCACAAAGGTAGAAAACGTACCTATGAGAAATCGGAGCTTTATAGGTTCGGCCCTTCCTTGTGTGTCTTGGCTCCCAAGAAGATTAATTTCCAAATCTGAGATTAGAAAAAGATTTCTTCCAAAAATATGTGAGTGAGCTGCTTTAATTAAATTACATCAGGAAATAAATTAAAGGAAGATATAATACTCCCTTGTTGCCTTGTATAAAAGGCAGCCGCACCCCTTATGGAAACCACACAATCTCGGATTTCCTTGTGTGTAGTGGGCCGCAATTTGGAGAATAAGGCTAGGCCTTTGATTGCCAAATATTTTGGCCAAGGGAAGGAAAGAAATCCCCAAAATTTCCTTGTGATATCTTTACCCCAAACAAGGCAACAATTACCAAATTTGCTAGATTTGTTTCCAAAAATGCTCACTCCCCCTTGGAAAGAAAATCCCACACGGCTAGGGGCTGTTTTAGCAAGGGCCGAATTTAATTTTGGAAAGGGGTAAGATATGGGAAACTTGTAAGAATAAAATGGATTTTGACAAATCAATTTAATTTCCCTCCAAGAAAAATTCAAAAATTTGTTAGAAAAACCCGAAAATGTCCCAACCCTTGGAGAGAAGACGCCGGGCAGGGTCTTCTCAAGCCCTTCGGGCCGGGACCACTTGACGTACGTCCTGGGACTTCTCAAGGCTTTGCCCAGGTCCGCTACAACCTTTTTAAAAATTTAGCAAGGGCTCCTAGCCCGCCTTTTTCTTCTTTTCTCTTTTATTCCTTCTTCTTCTTCTCTTTTTTTTTAACTACAACGCAGAAGCACAACTGAAAAACCAAGGAAGCAAAACGTCTTTCTCAAAAGTGGGAAATCTTTTGGTTTTCAAACAAATATCTCAACTTTCCTTTTCGAAAAATGAAATCCGATTTGGCCAAAACACAATCTTCTTTAACAAGATCTCCCCACGATCTTAGGAGATTTGGCTAGAAGAATAAGAAAAGGGGGTCTAGGGCTCACCTCGGCAGCCGCCGCCCACGGCCACGCCGCCGTCTCGCCCTCTCGGCCTTGCACTCTCCTCGCCGGCGCTCAACCCTCTTGGGTGGGCTTGGCTAGGCTCTCGCTTCGCTCGGCTATGGGACAAGGTTTAAACAACACCCGTGAGAGCTTTAAGAAGACAATTTCTAGCAAAATGGAATGTTTTACCTTGCGTGGCTCTGATACCAGATGATGGCTTTCTCCTTTGAAGGATCACTTCTGAGGAAGGTAAAACGCCACGAACACCTTGCTATCACTCCAAGGAATGCACGACTGGAATCTACACTCCAAAAATGGTTGAAATGGTGGAACGAGAGGTTGATGGCGATGGTGGGAATCGAATTCGAACCGGATAAGCGAACAACGACAACTAGGAGTCCACCCGGTTGCCTTGAACGACTTGTAGAACCCAAGGAGTCCACCTAGGGTTCAACAAGGTTTGATAAATCTCTCATAAGAGTCCACTCGCGAAAGAAGAATCGGTTTTGAGTTTGAATGCGTCGGAATCCACCTAAGCACTCACACTCACAATTGAATTGAAGTCGAATCCTCAAACTTAATTCAATCAATAATTCCAGATCCAGGAATAGAGAAAACACAAGGTTCTTAATTTGATTCAAAGCTAAAAAACAATGAAATACCAAAACCAACATATAAATAGTCGAAGAATGTGCCAAAAACGGAAAGCAAATAAAGCCTTAAAACTCTTCTAGTGGGCCGGCCCATCAAGTCCTCCTTCCTTGACAAGCATCTTCCTTCTCACGAACCCTCCCACGTCCAAGCCCATGGCCCAAGCCTCCTTCCTTGCCACCTTGGTCGCGCCTCCATGTAAAGCTTCCCCTTCACCGAGCCGGCGCTGAGCCATCTTGGGTTCCTTCTCGGGCTTGCTTGTATCAAGGAGGTCCATGCTATGGATGACGAGCCTTACAAGCTTCCAAGGCCAGTTCTTAACCTCTACAACGGAGATGCTCCAATGACCCCTATATTTAGGGAGGTACCTTCTTTTGTCTCTCCTTTTATGCCCTTGAGTGATACCTTGCATGAGTGTCCATTTACACATTTGGATAGAGCTTTATTTATGAAGACACACTGTTTTGCATCTAGGACTACATATTCTTGTTTGCATTATAGTTCCATGTCTCAATTCATGCCAGTGAAGTTTCACTTATTGCTTGTTATTTCCTACATGCATAAGTATGATAATTGTTTGACTTGTTGCATCATGAAGCATATACTTAGGCTTAGGAAGAGTGATGCCACTACTCTTGCGTATGACCTTACACTTCCTATGGCATATACCTCTCATGTTATTGCATTTAGTGACTTAGGCAATACAAAAGGCTTGCATGTTATACCCCTGGATTTGGCATACTCATGTTTTCTTCATAGCTCCCCATCCTTGTTGCATGAGATGTGATGTGACCATGGGCCCCATCAAGGCTAGAGACTCATCACACGGCCCCAAGCTAGCTCCCAAGGCCAGCGTGCGCCACCCGGCGGCACTCAAGAGGGGATTTCTACACTTCTGTGAGCCAACTGCATCTCCACTCGGCACACCTAGTGCCAAACTTCACGATTTTCCATATCAAGAGGTGTGGCCAAGTTTCATGTCAGTTGGAGGAGAATGGCTCGGTGATGGCCCTGGCATTCCCCCGGCGTCGGGCACCCGATTAGGGTTTTCAGCTTTGCCTAGGCCAACCACCAAGAATCCATGTTCTGTCTCGGGCATTCCTCAACAAATGCCTAAATATGATTGCCTGCCAAATTTGGGGTCAATTCAAGCACGAATGCCTAGAGATCTCAAAGGCCTTACCAAGAGCGTCGAGCACACTAGGGTGGCTAATTCATATCTCCTGGCTCGAGCCATTTTCCAGCGCACACATATGGACCCAAGGAAGGCCTGGACCAAGTTGGGCTTGAAAGGCACGAGAGTATCTCTCAATGGCTCAATGACTCCACCGTTGCCGCCCACCGTGACGTCAAGACAACCAAGGCTAGGTGTGTGGGCTCCTACTTATGATTTTGGGCTGGGCTTTGGTCCATTTTGTTAGGCCCATTTAGGTTGTTTTCTGCATACAAAAACCGTTTCACCCTACTTGTTCAAGGGTTGGCGAATATTGAGTTCAAACTCTCTCTTATTTTGTTGTCATTAAGTTTTCAAGTGATTCTCCAGAATTTCGTTCATCTTCTTTGTTTGTTCTTGTGGCCATATCAAGAACTCGAGTGATTCCTTTTGGTGGACATATCCAAAGGCTTCATTCAAACCGAATCCAAGGAGTTGTTGGTGGACATATCCAACATCACACCCGATTCAACCTCTTCTTGACTTGGTGGCCATATCCAAGCCAAGGGGAGTCTTTCCAAGTTCAAGTGTGGATTCATTTGGACTGTGGATTGCTTATCTTGTTCGTGCCTCATCCATCCCAAGGAGATTCAACCGCTTCATCTCCTCTTCTGTAGAATTCAATACAAAAGCAAGCCAATGAAGGTGTTGTCGTCCAAACTTCCCCACTCTCTAGCTTCGATCTCGACTTCACTTCAAGAACTGACGTACAAGGATCCGAGGGGACACATCAGGTGGTATCAGAGCTCCTCTTGAAGTAAGTTCTTCAAGGTTAGAGGGTACGAATTGGTTTCTTGAGTTTGTTCTTGCATACACTCAAAATTTGGAAATTTTTTGAACCTTGCTTGAACAAAACCGAACTGAATTTCTTCTCACCATTGTTGGCTGAGGTTGAGCACTCATCCTCTTCCTCAAAACACCCTCCCCACGTCCCATAGGCTGAAGGCACTCCAAAGGTTGCCAACTTGCCACTTAAAGGAAGCATTAAGTGAAGTTAACACTTCATTTTACTTCACCCTTTTGCCTCCTTTCACCACCCTTTCATTAACCCACCTTCACTTCCATAACTCCAGCCATCCCTCATTAAAACAAGCTGCCTTAACTCAGCTTCAATCAAGAGTTTAAGCATTGAAACCCCATCTTTTCACCTAGCTTCTTCAAGACATTATTTAAGGAGCCGAAATTTCAAGGGGCTTGTCTTCTTCTCTTCTTCCCTCTTAAGTCAAGTCATAAAGTTTCGTACATGTGACATTCTTGGCTGAGCATAGCATAGTATATATTATATATAAAAAAAGCAAGCAAAGCCAAGAGTTGTGCAACTCTTCTATTCTCTTCTCTTCATCTTTTCCTCTCTCAAATTTTGGTGCCAAGTCTTGAAGGTAGCTACGTGTTGAAGGGAACCCCAAAATCAGTAGCATCACAAGGCCAAAAAGCCTAAGCCTTCCCTTGCTTCATTTCCTTCCAAACTTTGAGTTGTGTGAGTTCATCTTGAGTTGTCCAAATACTCGCTCTAGTGCTTACTTTCTTGAGTTGTTTTGCTATCACTTGTTGTGTTTGTCTTGGTGAGTTGTGCAGCGGCTATTGGAGGAGTTGTTCTCTCAAGTGGACTACATCAACAAGGCTTTGGAAACTTCTCTTGGTTACCTTCAAATCAATTTGCTCGGTTCCCTCGTTGGTGCCTTTCAAATCAGTTTGGGAGGTGAGAGTGAGTGAAAAACAAGTGAGATGAGAGTCCACCCCCAAAAGAAAAATCAAAGAGTGTAAAGAAGAGGAGGGAGGCGAGTGAGAGAACGTTTTGGATTATCACTAACCTTAACCAAATTCCCTAATTTTGTGATTTTCATCTTGTAGGGGCTAAGGATTCGAGGTCGAATCCTCTCCAAGGGGAGGAGGATGATGTGACCATGGGCCCCATCAAGGCTAGAGACTCATCACACGGCCCTAAGCTAGCTCCCAAGGCCAGCGTGCGCCACCTGGCGGCACTCAAGAGGGGATTTCTACACTTCTGTGAGCCAACTGCATCTCCACTCGGCAAACCTAGTGCCAAACTTCAAGATTCTCCATATCAAGAGGTGTGGCCAAGTTTCATGTCAGTTGGAGGAGAATGGCTCGGTGATGGCCCTGGCATTCCCCCGGCGTCGGGCACCCGATTAGGGTTTTCAGCTTTGCCCAGGCCAACCACCAAGAATCCAAGTTCTGTCTCGGGCATTCCTCAAAAAATGCTTAAATATAATTTCCTACCAAATTTGGGGTCATTTCAAGCACGAATGCCTAGAGATCTCAAAGGCCTTACCAAGAGCGTCGAGCACACTAGGGTGGCTAGTTCACATCTCCTGGCTCGAGCCATTTTCCAGCGCACATATGTGGGTCCAATAGGCTCATAAGGACCTAAGGAAGGCCTGGACCAAGTTGGGCTTGAAAGGCACGAGAGGATCTCTCAATTGCTCAATGACTCCACCGTTGCCGCCCACCGTGACGTCAAGACAACCAAGGCTAGGCGTGTGGGCTCCTACTTCTGATTTTGGGCTGGGATTTGGTCCATTTTGTGAGGCCCATTTAGGTTGTTTTCTGCCTATAAAAACCGTTTCACCCTACTTGTTCAAGGGTTGGCGAATATTGAGTTCAAACTCTCTCTTATTTTGTTGTCATTAAGTTTTCAAGTAATCTCCAGAATTTCGTTCATCTTCTTTGTTTGTTCTTGTGGCCATATCAAGAACTCAAGTGATTCCCTTTGGTGGACATATCCAAAGGCTTCATTCAAACCGAATCCAAGGAGTTGTTGGTGGACATATCCAACATCACACCCGATTCAACCTCTTCTCGACTTGATGGCCATATCCAAGCCAAGGGGAGTCTTTCCAAGTTCAAGTGTGGATTCATTTGGACTGTGGATTGCTTATCTTGTTCGCACCTCATCCATCCTAAGGAGATTCAACCGCTTCATCTCCTCCTCCGCAGAATTCAACACAAAAGCAAGCCAAGGAAGGTGTTGTCGTCCAAACTTCCCCACTCTCTAGCTTCGATCTCGACTTCACTTCAAGAACTGATGTACAAGGATCCGAGGGGACACATCAAGATGTATTCACTTCATTACTTTCCTCTCCTAGTTACGTATGTTGTGTGCTTTGCATATTCCATCTTTCAGCATTCCTTTAGGACGCTTCATGTGTTAATTATGCGTACCCCATACCATGATAATGCCCTTATTATGCATCTTTGCAATGTTGATTTTTGGGCCTATTATGGGGGTACGGGCTGCCATCTCTCCACCTTGTCCTTCAGCATGCCTAGATCCTCCCCTAGGCTTTCTTTGCAAAATGATTGTCATGTTGTTCGAGGAGGATTATACCTAGAGCGCTTCCTTGGAACCCCTTGCCTACGGAGTATCATGTTGATTATGGACCTTTATGGACTGGCCATACATCCCTTCCTAGGAACCTCATGTATAAGGTATTTCAGGTTGACACAAAGCCTTTGAGGATAGCCCCACACATAACCTCCTTAGGGACCCTTTCGTTAGGACCTCACTTTAGCTTGTCTCTTGGTTTATGGCCCCGTGCTTGGGTGTTTGTCCCATTGATTTATCCTAGGTATCACCCTCCTGACCCTAGCATTCTTGTATCCTCTTATACCGGGAATTGGGTGGTTGTGTATCTCACTCTTGTAGTCGGGTGGCCAACTCCTAAGAAGGGGAGAGATTCTCTTTGGGTGCAACTAGTTCATCTCTCCCACATGGCCAATCCCCTAGCTTGTAGGATCTCACACGTTGCCTTGAGGATGCCCACTGTTTTCCTTTTCCACATATGGCCACCAGACCTAAGCCCTCCCATCACCTACCACATTAGGGCTGCGCATGACCCGACCACATCTCCCTTTTGGACCGTGCCTAGGGCCCTTCGAAGAACCACCCCAGGGAGTAGGATATTCTCACATTTTGTTGTTGAGTTGCTTTGTTGTAGGACCATGTCGACGGCCACCTTGCTTAGGGCCTTGTTGGCGCCTCCTTGGAGTACACATACCATGGCGTTAGGAGCTCTTCCAAGCCGTCTTATGGACGCCTACTTGCCTCATGTGCCACCGGTTCCTAATGATGGCTTGCTTCTTGTGACATTGGTGCCTATAGACGTCTTTACTTCATTCATGGAAGGTCCCGAAGTTCCTGACTAGGCGCTCACCCAATGGCTCACGCACGAGAAAGGGAGCGAGCCCCCTTGGGTCATTCTCACTTGCTTCCACATTGTGCTCGCCCATGGAAGCCCTACATGGTGCCCCTCAGTACCCCCCGATCCTAGCCACAAATTGAGGACAATTTGCCCTCAAGAAGGGGAGAGTGATGAGTTCCACCTTGGCCCTGATCAAGCCAAGCCAAGGCCTCGTCTCCAAGGTCACCAAGGGCCGATCATGTCTCGGCACCAAGGCACCTCCATGGCGATGGAGCCTAGCCTCTAGCCACCAAGACTCGGCGCCTAGATGCCACGACAATCAAGTGCCCGACGCTTCGACTCCAAGGCATTCTAGGCGCGCACCTCAAGCCAAGCCTTCAAGGCTTTTACCCTTTTCCTTTTTATGTCTTCATTTATGTTATTGGGCCTTTCCTTGGGTGTGGGCTTTCACTTGCATGTGCAGCCAACCCACTTGGAAAACCCTTGAGTATTTAAACTCCTCTTTGTTATCTTTGCTCATTAGTTGAAGAATTAAAGAGTGGCATTGCCTTGGGTAAGAGTATATCTCCCCTAGGCAGCCACTATCTTCTATCAACTCAAGCTTCCAACTCTCCAATCTCTCTTTCTCCCGTCAATCTCGTTTTGGATCCCTCAAGCTCACAAGCTCTCGTTAGAACAAGACAATCTTGGCCAAGGAACCTCCAAGAGAGGTTCCCTTGGCATCTCCACCATTCGCATCCCCTCTCGGCCACCCTCCGGCCTCTCGGTGCCTCCCTTGGTGATCCGTCTCTCCCACGACCGAGAGTCTCTTCCAAAGGCCATTAGAGACCATTCAAGCTCAAGAGTGTAGAAGGAACCCTAGCTTGGACACGATCTAGTTTCTCTTGGGAAGAAAGACCTCTTTGGGGGTTTGATTCTCATCATATACGTTACAATTTTGGGTTTCAATCAGTAATTCAATCCTTATGGTCAAGTAATTATACTTGTAAAAAGAAGTAATTATATGTGTAACAAATCAATCTGTGGGTTGTTGCTCACAAAGTAAATTAGCTAATTAATTTATGGAAAAAAATCAAAAAAAGTTAATTAAAATAAATACATATTTCAAATTCTAATGTTGGGCCCAATTTGGGTCTGCCCTGCTTCAGTAGGTGGTGTTTTGAGAGATTAGAATGCTTGTTGAATTGGGGTTTTGTTCACAACATTGGCTTTTGCTAGTTTCGATAGCTGAATTATGGAAAATTTTGCAAGGTCTCTGTTCTGTTGGGAATTGGGTGTCGTCGTATTGTTTTAGAAGTCGACTATCCATTGGTCATTAACATGATCCCTAAACCATTCATTTGAGCTCATCCAGTTTCGTCATATTTATATTGAGAAGCCAATCAGGTTGTTGATGGAATATCGTCTTATGTTTTTTTCCTTTTTTTTTTATATAGCCATGTTTCACATGAACTTCAGTAGGCCTGTCAACTTTGTCAGATGGGTCGGGTTTAAGTTAAGGTCGATTAGGTTAAAAGCGGGAATGAGTTGCCAAGTCGCTTACATTTACAGGTCAATCGAGCTGGGACGGCTACGGGTTCAGGATGACTCACGTGGTTAAGAGCGTCATGTCAAAGTTTCAAAAATGATTATTTAAATAATACTTTAAATTAAATTAAAAATAATCAGGTTAAAAATATTATTATTATATAATATTTTTATCATAAAATTAATGGAGTATTATAAGATTCAATATAAATGATATAAGACATTTGAAATAACCCAACAGGCCAATAACCCAACCCAATTTTTTTTTAATCGTATAAATCAAGTGCTCGGATGTGTTTTGGGTATGATCCATGACGGGGATCAATCGGAGGGGGTGACGTTGAAGGCTTATATAGCCAATGAGTCTCAATGGCAACACTTAAGCAATACATTCAACGTGAGTAAAAAGTTACAAGGGTTTGGCTTATATAGCCAATGAGTCTCGGCCTTGGGCCGCAAGCAATCAAACTAGCCTAAGGGTCGGCCCCTTAAGCATAAGAGAACACACGCCCAAAATTAGAAAGTTGCTAAAAATAGAAAGTGCAAAAAACAACTCAAGTAAAACTAGAAAGTTCTACAAATAGCAAAATAACCTCAAAATAGCAAAAGTACTAAGATAGGCGTCGATGCATGCATAGGCGGGCGCCAAGGCGAGTGTCGCGGAGGCGAGCACTATGAAGGCAGACGGCGAGCGCTGTGGCGCTATGGCGATGAGGCCTCTGGCACAGGCGCGCAAGGCGTTGAGGCACCAAGTGTCAAAAGGAGCATAGGAGGCGACGGCGTCGAGGATGAGCCGGCACATGCGATGGAGCGGGCGACGAAGGACTGTGTGGCTTGATGGCCTTGGCACAGGCTCTAGTCACGGGGCCATTGGAGCGCAGGCTTATGGCGTCTTCCTCCTCAAGGGTAGTCATCGAGGGCAAGGTCGCATCACTCTCCCCTTCTTGGCTATGAAGCGTCCTCGCTTCACCCTCTTCAGACTCTGGTGCAACATATGGCGATAGATCAGCCACATTGAAGGTGGGATGCACACCATACTCATCTGGGAGCTCCACTTGGTAGGCGTTGTCTCCACACACCTTGAGAATCTTGAATGGTACGTCGCCGCGTTGATCTAGCTTGGACTTGCGCTTGGCAGGAATGCGCTCCCGACGCAAATGAACCCACACAAGATCTCTCGGGGCGAACACGATGTGGCGTCGGCCTTTGTTGTGTTACTCCGCATAATGTGCCGCGCGGCGCTCCAGTTGGCTGCGCGTCTTGTGGTGCAATTCCTGGACATACTCGGTGCGCTTGGCAGCTTAGAGGTTGTCCCGGTCGCGCATGGGGCACTGCACAAAATCCAGGGGCATCAATGGGTTGTGGCCATACATCACCTTGAACAGCATGAGCTTTGTGGCCGAGTCATATGGGGCCAGAGGAAATGCTCCCGAAGGGTGACTAAGGTTTTGGCTACCCCAAAATGGCCACATCCATCATGAGCTTCCTTGGTGAGGAGGTGTCTAATGGAGGAGCTAGGGATGCACAGTTTCCCGACCTTGTATAGGTAACCCTCATCAATAAATAAACTCTCAAACTAACCCTTGGCTAGGTAGGCTTCAAAAATAGGCTAAAATAATCATCAAGCAAATACAAGTCGTTAATCAAAGCAAAGCGTAGAACCTTAGCATCAAGAGGAGTTAGAAGTAAGTACCTCCGAGAAAGGGCGTCGGCGACCACATTCTCCTTACCTTTCTTGTGTGCAACCGCGTACGTAAAGGTCTACATGAACTCTACCCACCATGCATGGCGCCGACCAAGATTGGCTTGGCTCTTCAAGTAGGCAAGTGATAGACTTTGTCGAGGCGCCTAAACAAAATAATCCTAAACAAACCTAAACAAGTAGCAAAGGCAAGCAAGGGTCGAATCCCACAGGGAGGAAGTAATCTTTCAAAGTGCAAAGTCGTATGTCAAAGGTAACAAAGGGGGGAATTGGTTGATTGTTGTGAAACAAGTAAACAAAGCAAAGTAAAAAAAACAAAAGGTTGAAATCAATTGGGAAAAAACACTTAGCTAAACAAATATCCACCATTCATATGATTGATTGGTCCTAGGTTATCTCTATTCCTTCCTTTGATTATTCCTGTCCCTATTCTGAATTAGTTACCAGTCCTACCAGTCCAGACAACCCTAACTGTTAAACAATCCCTACCAACCTTCAAGATTTAATTCAATAGCAGCAAGAAGCATATGAATTAACCAGGATACATGCAACACCACGACCCGCAGTATTTAACATATAATCAAATATCTTTCATAATAAACTAGTCCTACCAGTCCTAGAATATCATGGATGCTACAACAGATAAGGAATCTCAACCCGAAATATCCAAACCCTAGCAATAGACAATTACTAATATCAACTAGTTGGCCAAACCAGTCAAATCAATAAGAATATGCTCAAGAGAAAATATATAATCCAAAGGAATAGGAAATAGAGTTATAACCTCACAATCAGGAATCAAATGAAGGCTTCAATTGTCGGACTAAGCAAAGGGTGCTTAGTTCTTCATAGTTCAAAGGAAAACAATGCTGAATGGAAAAACTGAATTGTAACGTGATGATTAATAATGAAAGGGAAACTAGGTTAAATAACCTAACCCTAAAACTAAAGGGAAAAGATAACGAAAACAATCCTAAAAGGAAATAAAGTATAATGTTCGAAACAATAAAAGAAAGAAAATAAAAAAATAGTACAAAAAAAGAAAGTTCGGAAATCCTCACGGGCTCGCTCTCGTGTCATTCCGCGGTCCCGGAAAGAATTCCGCGGTCGCGGAAATTGCATTGTTGCTCTCGACCTGCTGGTGCTAGGGGAATTTTCCGCGGTCGCGGAAAATGGAAATTTGCTCTCGTAGTGTCGACTTCTCCGCGATCGGTCTACTTCTTCACCCGCGATCGCGCCTGGTCGCGGCTCCTCCTTTCTTCTCTCCTTTGTGTGGCTTTTTCTTCTATTCTTCCTTGGTCTCCTCAAGTGTTCTACTCCTCGTCTTCTAGATAACTTCGTTTAAACTTCTCCAGACCACTGAATCCACACTTCTACTCTCCAACTCCATACTCCATAGTTGTGCTCTAAACCCATACAAATGGCATCCAAAACACCGGTAACAACTCCTAGATAAGCACTACAAAGTAGAGTTGATCAAACTCCCCCATGCTTAAACCTTGCTCGTCCTCGAGTAAGCTAGAATAAAACCTACTCCTCCAATCAAACCTCCAAGGTTTCAGGAAGCACAGAAAAAGCATCTCCACCAAGAATTGTACCTAAACATTAAACTCCACGGCACCAATACAATATGTACAGCACAACACATAATACAACACATGACTCAACACCATCCAAGCTTAAAGGAAAGCATAGTACTTCCCCCAAGCTTATCCCGAACACCATAGAGTGGATAAAAATCTAATCCTAGCCTCCATCTATCTTCTTATCGCTCCAGAGTGACCTACCCGAAACCTCCTTATATCACCTCTTCTTATGTCACCACGCCAGGTAAAATGATGATTCCTAATAATCACTCTTCTTCTTTTCACTCATTTTGCCAAGGCGCCCTTTCGGGTTTTCACCAAGCCACTCATTTTATTTTTCAATAGATGGGCTCACATATACTCACATCACTCTTGACCAATTATTACCCCAACCTAATGCTGGTCCAAGCCACCTGCTTATTACCTAAGCCTCCCTTTCGGGTTTTCGACTTATCCTAGGATTTCTGTTTTTGCCTTTTTTCTATTTTGGCTTTTTTTTTTCTTTTCTCCTCAACGACATAGAAAGTATAGAATACTCCCCCATGCTTAAACATTGCATTGTCCTCAATGTAATGAAAGACAAAAAAGAATGAAGCACAGAGAAGGGGAAAAAAAAACTCACAACGGTCGTTGAGTTGGCTTGGACACTTAAGTTGTTGCTGGAGGTAACTCAATAAAGCTCATGTCTCTGGTGTTGCGCGGGCATCTTCAAACTCAAACTCCACCGTGCAACCAAAAGGAATCCACTGGAAAATGTAGTGGCATATCAAAGAATTCGGGGCTGCACGACCTTCAATGAACACAAAAAATGGGCCCAGATGTAATCGTGTTGTGGGCCCTGGTGTTTCTCCTCCTCTGATGTCGATTGTAGGGCCATCATCGTTGCCAAATATATATGTGGGGCTAATGTCTCTTCCTTGGCAACATGATGTGCACCGTTTCTCCATGGGAACTCGGACAACTGGCCTTCGGTAGAACTTTTTTTGTTTTTTGTTTTTTTTCCTTTTTTCGATTTTTTTTTCAAGTGCAGGGAGAAAGAGGACTTACATTGGTGATTCACACCGTCTTCAATTATGGTTCGGGCCTCCTTCCTGCAGGTTAGTACAAATGCAAAAACAAAAACAACACAAAACGAGACTAGGCAAAATAAAACAATGAAAACTAAAGATGTGGAATGAAAAGACAGAAAGAAATACATACCTCGGGTTGCCTCTCGGACATCGCCTTAGTTATTGTCATGGCTCGACAGAGTGCTCTCCCACTCAACTTGGGTTGCGTACAACAACTGAACTCCTAGGGTCTATATCAGGGTGATGCCTCTTTGTGTTCTCTACGTTGAGCTTGATCCTCATTCTCCTGCACTTCATGGTTGGTAGACCATTGTTCACATCAATGATTGCACTAGCCATCTTCAAAAATGGCCTACCCAACATCTCAGGGGTTGCATGTTTGTCCTGCCCCGTATCCAGCATGTAGAAATCCGCCACTTGAATCAAGGCCTCCTTCTTGTGCTTCTCCTTTGGCATCTTCTTGATTTTTCCCAACGCCTTTAAAAATTATGCGCATCGAGGGATGTTGTTTGCTAGTTTGAACAAAAGAATATTTGCCTCGCAGTTACTGAAGGTGTCAAATAGATCCTTGTTGTTCTCCACCTTTCTGGTGTCCTTCAGAGCCTCGGGAAAGGGTGCGGGACGCTTCAATGAACTGAGCGGGGGAAAATTAGGGCGCACATATGCGTCGTATGCAGCTTCGACAGGGTCTTGGGCTCCAGGCGCGTTTTCGCGATCGCGGATTTGTGTCCGCGATCGCGGAATATCTTCGATCAGCTCCCCTGGTTCAGTGCTTTTTCCGCGATCGCAGAATTCTGTCCGCAGTCGCGGAAAGGCGTCGACTTTCGGCTCTACCTCAGCGAGAACCCCGTGGTCGCGGCCTTCTTCCTCGTGGTCGCTGAATTCTTCCAGTTCCAAGGGCATATCTTCTTCGGAGAGCACCTCGCGGTCGTAGATATCGTCTGGAAGGCCCAGCTCCTTTAAAAGCAAACCGCGGTCGTGGCACACCTCTCGCGGTCTCGGGTTTTCTTCTTCCAACATCTCGCTGTACTCAGCTCTCGTCTCCCGTCTGAAAGTATCGACATGCTGCTGCTCAGTACTCTATAGGGTCATCGAGAACACATTCTCCCTCTGATGCACTACTGGGTGAGAGAGTAGTTTCCCTGACTTCTCGGTCTCTATTTTGCTCGTTTTCTCCCTCAGATTCTTCAGGTTCTGGATGAGAAAATTCGTTTCTTGAGATTGTTGGACTATCTTTGTAACGCTCTGAGTGAGAGATCGTAACGAATCCTCATAACTTGGATTGGACACCAGCGGTCTATGCTCATAGGTTGGAAATCCTGTGGCCCCGGGTAAGTCTCCTGGTAGTCATGGCCATATGGAGGGTATTGATGGTCCTCATAACTCGAATTGTGGTGATTCCTCCACCCTGGGTTGTAGGTGTTTGAGTATGGGACATATCTCGGCCTCTGCGGATCAAAACCTCTTACAGCGTTTACTACAGCTGCATGTTCAGGAAGTCTTGGGCACTCGTCAGTGGGGTGCAGCGTATCATGACAGATTTTGCAGGGCTTAACTGGCCTTGCTGCACTTGAAGTTGGGTGACACCCCCTCTCTGGAGTAAATGCGTAGGAGTATGGGTCATATCGCGGCTCCTGCCGGACTTGGGGAAATCTCTCCATCTCTGAATCAAGATCAAAAAAGAAAAAGAAACAAAATCAGTAGCACGGGTGTGGACCGTAAGATAGGTCCACGCAAAAGTTGACACACAAACAAACACCAAGAGAAATTAAAACTTGCCTCCCCGACAACGCGGCCAATTTGATAGACGTTGTCGAGGCGCCTAAGCAAAATAATCCTAAACAAACCTAAACAAGTAGCAAAGGCAAGCAAGGGTCGAATCCCACAGGGAGGAAGTAATCTTTCAGAGTGCAAAGTCGTATATCAAAGGTAACAAAGGGGGGAATTGGTTGATTGTTGTGAAACAAGTAAACAAAGCAAAGTAAACAAAACAAAAGGTTGAAATCAATTGGGGTAAAACACTTAGCCAAACAAATATCCACCATTCATATGATTGATTGGTCCTAGGTTATCTCTATTCCTTCCTTTGATTATTCTTGTCCCTATTCTGAATTAGTTACCAGTCCTACCAGTCTAGACAACCCTAACTATTAAACAATCCCTACCAACCTTCAAGATTTAATTCAATAGCAGCAAAAAGCATAGGAATTAACCAGGATACATGCAACACCACGACCCACAGTATTTAACATATAATTAAATCTCTTTCATAATAAACTAGTCCTACCAGTCCTAGAATATCATGGATG
This sequence comes from Rheum nobile, assembly GCA_027886185.1. Taxonomy (NCBI): domain Eukaryota; kingdom Viridiplantae; phylum Streptophyta; class Magnoliopsida; order Caryophyllales; family Polygonaceae; genus Rheum; species Rheum nobile. Next base: position 29,932 of record WOAB01000913.1, read on the forward strand.
CTACAACAGATAAGGAATCTCAACCCGAAATATCCAAACCCAAGCAATAGACAATTACTAATATCAACTAGTTGGCCAAACCAGTCAAATCAATAAGAATCAATAAGAATATGCTCAAGAAAAAAGATATAATCCAAAGGAATAGAAAATAGAGTTATAACCTCACAATCATGAATCAAATGAAGGCTTCAATTGTCGGACTAAGCAAAGGGAGCTTAGTTCTTCATAGTTCAAAGGAAAACAATGCTTAATGGAAAAAACTGAATTATAACGTGATGATTAACAATGAAAGGGAAACTAGGTTAAATAACCTAACCCTAAAACTAAAGGGAAAAGATAACGAAAACAATCCTAAAAGGAAATAAAGTATAATGTTCGAAATAATAAAAGAAAGAAAATCGAAAACGGTAAAAAGAAAGAAAGTTCAGAAATCCTCGCGGGCTCACTCCCGTGTCATTCCGCGGTCGCGAAAGGAATTCCGCGGTCGCGGAAATTGCATTGTTGCTCTTGACCTGCTGGCGCTGGGGGAATTTTCCGCGGTCGCGGAAAATGGAAATTTGCTCTCGTAGTGTCGACTTCTCCGAGATCGGTCTCCTTCTTCACCCGCGGTCGCGCCTGGTCGCGGCTCCTCCCTTCTTCTCTCCTTTGTGTGGCTTTTTCTTCTATTCTTCCTTGGTCTCCGCAAGTGGCCTACTCCTCGTCTTCTAGATAAATTCGTTTAAGCTTCTCCAGACCACTGAATCCACACTTCTACTCTCCAACTCCATACTCCACAGTTGTGCTCTAAACCCATACAAATGGCATCCAAAACACCGGTAACAACTCCTAGATAAGCACTACAAATTAGAGTTGATCAAACTCCCCCATTCTTAAACCTTGCTCGTCCTCGAGTAAGCTAGAATAAAAACTACTCCTCCAATCAAATCTCCAAGGTTTCAGGAAGCACAGAAAAATCCTCTCCACCAAGAATTGTACCTAAACATTAAACTCCACGACACCAACACAATATGTACAGCACAACACATAATACAACACATGACTCAACACCATCCAAGCTTAAAGGAAAGCATAGTATTTTCCCCAAGCTTATCCCGAACACCATAGAGTGGATAAAAATCTAATCCTAGCCTCCATCTATCTTCTTATCGCTCCAGAGTGACCTACCCGAAACCTTCTTATATCACCTCTTCTTATGTCACCACGCTAGGTAAAATGATGATTCCTAATAATCACTCTTCTTCTTTTCACTCATTTTGCCAAGGCGCCCTTTCGGGTTTTCACCAAGCCACTCATTTCATTTTTCAATAGATGGGCTCACATATACTCACATAACTCTTGACCAATTATTACCCCAGCCTATTGTTGGTCCAAGCCACCTGCTTATTACCTAAGCCGCCCTTTCGGGTTTTCGAATTATCCCAGGATTTCTGTTTTTGCCTTTTTTCTATTTTGGCTCTTTTCTTTTTCTTTTCTCCTCAACGACATAGCAAGTATAGAATACTCCCCCATGCTTAAACATTGCATTGTCCTCAATGTAATGAAAGACAAAAAAGAATGAAGCACATAGAAGGGTGGAAAAAAAACTCACAACGGTCGTTGAGTTGGCTTGGACACTGAAGTTGTTGCTGGCGGTAACTCAATAAAGCTCATGTCTCTGGTGTTGCGCGGGCATCTTCAAACTCAAACTCCACCGTGCAACCAAAAGGAATCCACTGGAAAATGTAGTGGCATATCAAAGAATTCGGGGTTGCACGGCCTTCAATGAACACAAAAAATGGGCCCAGATGTAATCGTGTTGTGGGCCCTGGTGTTCCTCCTCCTCAGATGTCGATTGTAGGGCCATCATCATTGCCAAATATATATGTGGGGCTAATGTCTCTTCCTTGGCAACATGATGCGCACCGTTTCTCCATGGGAACTCGGACAACTGGCCTTCGGTAGAACTTTTTTTTTTCCTTTTTTCGATTTTTTTTTCAAGTGCAGGGGGAAAGAGGACTTACATTGGTGATTCACACCGTCTTCAATTATGGTTCGGGCCTCCTTCCTACAGGTTAGTACAAATGCAAAAACAAAAACAATGCAAAACGAGACTAGGCAAAATAAAACAATGAAAACTAAAGATGTGGAATGAAAAGACAGAAAGAAATACATACCTCGGGTTGCCTCCCGGACAGCGCCTTAGTTATTGTCGTGGCTCGACATAGTGCTCTCCCACTCAACTTGGGTTGCGTACAACAACTGAACTCCTAGGGTCTATATCAGGGTGATGCCTCTTTGTGTTCTCTACATTGAGCTTGATCCTCATTCTCTTGCACTTCATGGTTGGTAGACCGCTGGTCACATCAATGATTGTACTAGCCATCTTAAAAAATGGCCTACCCAACATCTCAGGGGTTGCATGTTTGTCCTGCCCCGTATCCAGCATGTAGAAATCCGCCACTTGAATCAAGGCCTCCTTCTTGTGCTTCTCATTTGGCCTCTTCTTGATTTTTCCCAATGCCTTTAAAAATTCTGCGCTGTGAGGGATGTTGTTTGCCAGTTTGAACAAAAGAATGTTTGCCTCGCAGTTACTGAAGGTGTCAAATAGATCATTGTCGTTCTCCACCTTTATGGTGTCCTTCAGAGCCTCGGGAAAGGGTGCAAGAGGCTTGAATGAACTGAGCGGGGAAAATTGGGGCGCACATATGCGTCGTATACAGCTTCGAGGGGGTCTTGGGCTCCAGGCGCGTTTCCGCGATCGCGGATTTGTGTCCGCGATCGCGGAATATCTTCGATCAGCTCCCCTGGTTCAGTGCTTTTTCCGCGATCGCGGAATTCTGTCTGCGGTCGCGGAAAGGCGTCGACTTTCGGCTCTACCTCAGCGAGAACCCCGTGGTCGCGGCCTTCTTCCTCGTGGTCGCTAAATTCTTCCAGTTCCCAGGGCATATCTTCTTCGGAGAGCACCTCGCGGTCGTAGATATTGTCTGGAAGGCCCAGCTCCTTTAAAAGCAAACCGCTGTCGTGGCACACCTCCCGCGGTCTCGGGTTTTCTTCTTCCAACATCTCGCTATACTCAGCTCCCGTCTGAAAGTCTCGACATGATGCTGCTCAGTACTCTGTAGGGTCATCGAGAAGACATTCTCCCTCTGATGCACTATTGGGTGAGAGAGTAGTTTCGCTGACTTCTCGGTCTCTATTTTGCTCGTTTGCTCCCTCAGATTCTTCAGGTTCTGGATGAGAAAATTCGTTTCTTGAGACTGTTGGACTATCTTTGTAACGCTCTGAGTGAGGGATCGTAACGAATCCTCATAACTTGGATTGGACACCGGCGGTCTATGCTAATAGGTTGGATAGCAATGTTATGGGCTGCCCTGCTGATAGAAATCATGTGGCCCCGGGTAAGACTCCTGGTAGTCATGGCCATATGGAGGGTATTGATGGTCCCCATAACTCGAATTGGGGTGATCCCTCCACCCTGGGTTATAGGTGTTTGAGTATATGGGACATATCTCGGCCTCTGCGGATCAAAACCTCTTACAGCGTTTACTACAGCTGCATGTTCAGGAAGTCTTGGGCACTCGTCAGTGGGGTGCAGCGTATCATGACAGATTCTACAGGGCTTAACTGGCCTTGCTACACTTGAAGTTGGGTGATACCCCCTCTCTGGAGTAAATGCGTAGGAGTATGGGTCATATCGCGGTTCCTGCCGGACTTGGGGAAATCTCTCCATCTCTGAATCAAGATCAAAAAAGAAACAAAATCAGTAGCACGGGTGTGGACCGTAAGATAGGTCCACACAAACAAACACCAAGAGAAATTAAAACTTGCCTCCCCGGCAACGGCGCCAATTTGATAAACGCTGTCGAGGCGCCTAAGCAAAATAATCCTAAACAAACCTAAACAAGTAGCAAAGGCAAGCAAGGGTCGAATCCCACGGGGAGGAAGTAATCTTTCAGAGTGCAAAGTCGTATGTCAAAGGTAACAAAGGGGGGAATTGGTTGATTGTTGTGAAACAAGTAAACAAAGCAAAGTAAACAAAACAAAATGTTGAAATCAATTAGGGAAAAACACTTAGCCAAACAAATATCCACCATTCATATGATTGATTGGTCCTAGGTTATCTCTATTCCTTCCTTTGATTATTCCTGTCCCTATTCTGAATTAGTTACCAATCCTACCAGTCCAGGCAACCCTAACTATTGAACAATCCCTACCAACCTTCAAGATTTAATTCAATAGCAACAAGAAGAATAGGAATTACCAGGATACATGCAACACCACGACCCGCAGTATTTAACATATAATCAAATCTCTTTCATAATAAACTAGTCCTACCAGTCCTAGAATATCATGGATGCTACAACAGATAAGGAATATCAACCCGAAATATCCAAACCCTAGCAATAGACAATTACTAATATCAACTAGTTGGCCAAACCAGTCAAATCAATAAGAAACAATAAGAATATGCTCAAGAGAAAAGATATAATCCAAAGGAATATGAAATAGAGTTATAACCTCACAATCATGAATCAAATGAAGGATTCAATTGTCGGACTAAGCAAAGGGTGCTTAGTTCTTCATAGTTCAAAGGAAAACAATGCTTAATGGAAAAACTGAATTGTAACGTGATGATTAACAATGAAAGGGAAACTAGGTTAAATAACCTAACCCTAAAACTAAAGGGAAAATATAACGAAAACAATCCTAAAAGGAAATAAAGTATAATGTTCGAAATAATAAAAGAAAGAAAATCGAAAACGGTAAAAAGAAAGAATGTTCGGAAATCCTCGCGGGCTCGCTCCCGTGTCATTCCGCGGTCGCGGAAGGAATTCCGCGGTCGCGGAAATTGCATTGTTGCTCTCGACCTGCTGGCATTGGGGTTATTTTCCGCAGTCGAGGAATATTTTCTGCGATCGCGGAAAATGGAAATTTGCTCTCGTAGTGTCGACTTCTCCGCGATCGGTTTCCTTCTTCACCCGCGGTCGCGCCTGGTCGCGGCTCCTCCCTTCTTCTCCCCTTTGTGTGGCTTTTTCTTCTATTCTTCCTTGGTCTCCTCAAGTGGTCTACTCTTCGTCTTCTAGATAACTTCGTTTAAGCTTCTCCAGACCACTGAATCAACACTTCTACTCTCCAACTCCATACTCCACATTTGTGCTCTAAACCCATACAAATGGCACACAAAACACCGGTAACAACTCCTAGATAAGCACTACAAAGTAGAGTTGATCACGTCGCGTGATCGGTGTGGATCACAAACTCCTTCGGCCACAAGTAATGCTGCCATGTCTTCGAAACCCGAATGAGAGCATAGAGCTCCTTGTCGTAGGTTGGGTAATTGAGGGCAGCTCTTGAAAGTTTCTCGGTAAAGTAAGCAATGGGCTTCTTGTCTTGCAGCAAAATGCCTCCAACGCCGAAGTTGGACGCGTCATACTCCACCTCAAACATCTTGGTGAAGTCCGGGAGTTGAAGCAATGGCGCAATGAACAGCGCCTCCTTGAATGCCTTGAAGGCGCTCTCATGAATGTTGAGCCACTCAATTGTGACTCCCTTCTTGGTGAACTCGTGAAGCGGCACGATGACGAGGCTAAAGTCGTTATGCCTAATCAAAGTAAATCCTCAAAAACCTAACTAAGTATAATAGGCAAGCAAGGGTCGAATCCCACAAGGAGGTAGTAATCTTTCTAAGTGCACAAGTGTATGCCAAAGGTAACAAAGGGGGGTTTTTGGTTTTGTTTGCAAGTAACAAAGTAAATCAAAGTAAATGTTGTAATCAATTGGTGAGAAAATACTTAGCCAGAAAAATATCCACCATTTATTTGATTGATTGATTCTAGATTATCTCTATTCCTTCCTATGAATATTTCTGTCCCTATTTTGAAATAGTTATCAGTCCAACCAGTCTTGATAACCCTAACCAATAAACAATCAAGAAACCATCAAGATTTAATCTACAGGCAGCAATAAGCATAGGAATTAACCAGGATACATGCAACACCACAACCTGTAACATTTAACACATAATCATTTCTCTTCACAATAAACTAGTCCAACTAGTCTTAGAATATCATGTTTGCTACACAAGATAAGGAATTTCAACCCGAAATATCCAAACCCTAGCAATAGACAATTACTAATATCAACTAGATGATCAGGCCAGTCAAATCAGCAAGAATCAATAGGAATAAGCACAAAGAGAAGATATATAATCAAAGGAAAATAAATAGAGTTATAATCTCTCAATCAAAACAAACGAAGGCTTCAATCGTCGGACTAAGCAAAGGTTGCTTAGTTCTTCATAGTCTTGAAACACAAAAACTCAAAGGGAAAAACTGAATGTAAACTGAATAATCTAGATTATGAAAAGAGGCTGCTAGGAAACTAGCTTATAAAACCCTAGCAAAACCTAAAACTAAAGATAGGAAATAATATCTTTCCAAAAGGAAATAAAACGGAATAAAAGAAATAAAAGAAAAGGAAATAAAATAATAAAACTTGGATCTTCGGACGAAACTTCTCGCGCGGGTCTGACAACGGTTTCCGCGACCGCGGAAAAGTTACTGTAAAGCTCTCGCGTCTTCTTGTTCTCTCTTCGCTCCGTGTTGTTCCGCGACCGCGACGGTGATTTCCGTGACTACGGAAAAGCTCCTGTAGCTTCTTCCAGCTCCTTCTTCGTCTGCTCTTGTGGCTTTCTTCTCCATCTTCTCAAATCTTCATTTTAGCTCTTCCAAACCACCCATTCAACACTTCTACTCCTCAACTCCATTCTCCATAATTATGCTCTAAACCCATCTAAATGGTACCTAAAACTCCGGTAACAACTCCTAGTTAACCCTACAAAGTAGCGTTGATCACACGACAATGGTGCTAAAGTCCGGCACGAAGCGTCAGTAGAAACCCACCAACCCCAAGAAGGAGCGAACCATGGTCGAGGTTGTGGGCGTGGGCCACTCACAGATGGCGCAGACCTTCTCCTCGTCCACGCGCAGGCCATCCTTAGACACTAAAAATCCGAGGAAGATAGTGGATTCGGCACAAAACCGACACTTGCCAAGGTTGGCATACACATTTTCTTTCCTAAGGCATTCTAACACTTGCCTAAGATGCCCAACATGCTCATCCAAATGCGGCTATAAACCAAAATGTCATCAAAATAAACGACAACAAATTTGCCCAAAAATTGCCTCAAAACATGGTTCATGAGACGCATGAATGAACTGGTGGCATTGGTGAGCCCGAATGGCATGACAAGCCACTCATAAAGACCATACTTGGTCTTAAATGTCGTCTTCCACTCGTCGCTTTCCTTCATGCAAATCTGGTGGTAGCCACTCTTCAAATCAATCTTGGAGAAAAGTTTGGCTCCATGCAGATCGTCCAACATATCGTCGAGGCGCGGAATGGGGTGGCAAAATTGGATGGTGATTTGGTTGATGGCGCGGAAGTCTACGCACATCCTCCATGAGCCATCCTTCTTGGGCACCAAAATGACCGGCACGACGCAAGGGCTAAGGCTTTCCCGGACGTAGCCGCGGTCAAGAAGCTCCTGGACTTGGCGCTGAAATTCCTCTATGTTGTTGGGCAGCGAGGCATCGGGCATGAGGTCGATTTGATGCTCAATGCCACATAGTGAGGGTAATCCTTGAGGCAAGTCGTTCAGCATGACATCCTCAAATTTCTGCAAAAGAGACACAACACTACCAGGAAGATCAACAAGCTCTTTTTCAATTCAATGGCAAAATTTAGGAATAAAAAAAAGCAAGGAGAACGTCCCTTAAGTTCCGGGGTCAAGTCAATGTGGCGCGCCAGGAGCAAACGACTCTCGCAACGGCATTGGATGGCAAGCGATGCGGCGGGCACGTCAGGGTGTGTGGCTTGGCCGCGGGTGTGTGGCTTCCAGTTTTGGGAGCAGTTGTGGGCGCGTTCTTGGCCAAGGGTGGTGCGGGGGCAATGTGTGACACAGGGCTTGGTGGAGCGTCATTATCGCCGTGGAGGTGTGGGGCGCGTTGCGAGGGAGCATGGGGCGTGTTGCCACACGCAGCAGCGTTGCCTGGGGCTGCGGCCGAGGCCTCCAAGGCCTTTTTCCAATTACTTTCCACTTGGTCCTGCAAAATTTCTTTGGGTGTCATTGGAAAAAGAGTGACGCCATGGTAAGTAAACACATAAGTGTTTAAATACCCATCATATACCGCGCGCCTATCAAATTGCCAAGGACACCCTAAGAGCAAATGGGTAGCATCCATTGTAATAATCACACAAAACAGTGTCCTTATAATGGCCAATAGAAAAAGAAATCAAACACTGGCGAGTGACAACATCGCCTTTGCTCTCCGAAATCCATTGAAGGCCATAAGGTTACGGATGAAGTGTGGTGGTGAGGTTGAAGTGCTTGACGACCTTCTCATTGGCGATGTTACAGCAGCTACCATCGTCAATTATGACACTCAATGAAGCTGTTTGTACCACGCACTGAGTGTGGAAGAGGTTCTCCCGTAGGTCCATGACTTCGCCTTCTTTGACCGTGAGCGCGCGCCTTATCATAAGGCTTAAGGGAGTGCCGGCGTGCAGGTCAGCCGAGGCACAAGCATAGGCCTCGTCATCTTTGTCCTCTTCGAAGGCTTCATTCTCTAGGGGATCATGGTCATAGGACTCATGGCCGATGGTTGGGAGAACAAGACCTTCTTGGAGTTGGGACATTCATGTTGCATGTGGCCGCGCCCACCGCACTTAAAGCACATTTGGTCGCCAGTGCAATCCGCACGCTGCACTTGTGTTGTAGGCGCTGGGGCGCGTGCCACTGTGGGTGTCGTAGGAGGCGGTTTGGTCGCGGGGCCCGAACTTTTGGTAGGCTGCGAAGACAAACACACATCAGTAGGCAAAGCCGGATTGGAGGGTCTGGAATCATACCTCTTTGGCCCGGTGTTGGACCAGGGCTCGTGCTTCCGACGCAAAATTTGGTTGTGAAGCTGCATAGTCGTGTGAGTGAGGGAGTTGAGGTCCTTTATAGGCAAAATCTCTTACTGGTCCCGGATGGGAGTGTTGAGGCTACTAAAAAATTTGGTGCGTAGTGTGGAAGGAGAAACACTCATGCCCGCCTTGTTATACATGTCCTCTAGCTTGGAGAAAAAATCGAGAGGAGTCATGGTCCCTTGGCGAGATAAGGCAATGTCCATGCACATCCGGGTCTTGCAGTCCTCAGGCACATATTTCTGAGTCATCACGAACACGAGTTGGCACTAGTACAAAAAATGTGTTCTACATCACTAAATATACATCGTGTGCGTCCTAGTATATTGTAAAAGACCGAATTATTACATTATACATCGGTTATATCAAAGTCTGAATTATTTAGTTAGGCGCGTCATTCATGAAATTATACTTACATCGGAAGATTAATAACCGATGTAGTAAAATCAGCATTTTGCCACATGTTCTATATTAAAAAATTGAACTCATTTAATTGTGCATAAACCCTTTAGGCGGAATTGCAAAAAGTCCCGAGTTTTTGATAACTCTTTGCAAAAATACCGCCATTTTAAAAGAATGGCAAAAGTACCAAAAAGCTACAAAACTTTTCAAAACAAAACAGGTAAAATAAAATATGAATTAAACTTTTTCCAAAAAGAAAAAAAGTGTTTAGAGACAATTGTTTGATTTGGGGAAATTTAGCTTGTTTAGGGAGTTTAAGTACTCACAATTGTATTTTAATTGTTTGATTTGGGGAAATTTAGCTTGTTTAGCTTGGCAAGGAAGACATGTGGCAATTGTATTTTAATTTGGAAGCTCATGTTTTTAGGATGTTTACAAACTCATTGTGTTTACAATTTCCAGGATGTTTACAAACTCATGGTGAAATGCTCTAAGGATCTATGAAGCCACGGTGCAAAGCAATGCCTTCAAGTACTCACAAACCCGGATTGTCGTCAGAGAAGTGTTCTGCAAGAAACGAGATTGCACCCCGATTCGATGTGTTTCCAGGGTGATTCCGAACGTGGAAGTGAAGTAGACTGGATGTAGATGATGGACGAGGAAGCAAAGATCGATACTTGATGATTTGATGGAAGAAATCGCAAGAGAATTCAAGACTGAATTTTGTCGGAATTCAGCGAGAGGGAATTGTTAGGTTTGCTTGGATATGACACACCAATCACAAGAAGAACGATGATCCTTGCCTTAGAGAGATGACACACTCCAAAAACGCAGATCAAAAGGTGTTTCTTGATGCAACTCACAAGAAAGAAAACAAAGAATTTGGTTCTCAAGAAAACGTGTATTCTGAAAATCTGAACTAACTCTTCAAAAATAACTAAGCCAAGATTATATTGGGTCATAACAACCTCATATAGGGCCGGCCTCTCTAAGGAAACAAATAACAACTCCTAAACGAAATAATCAAAACAAATATCCAAGTAACCAACTAAATATTGTCAAATATCAAACAAGGAAGTATCTTGGCTACTCTTAGCCACTTGATATGCACGTGACCCACTCTCGAGGGTCTCCTTGTGAAGCTCCAACTAAGGCAAGGCTCGTATGCAGATTGGAGTGTAGTCTTCTCGCCATTGCCCTAGTAATGACCCCGGGCTCTTGATCTAGATCTTGATCTTGAGGTTCTTGATTTTGAAAGTGTTCCGAGTCTGAATCTTGATTATCTTGATGTGACGAGGTCGTAGTCACATCATCATCCCCTACTAGAAAAGGATTCGACCTCGAATCAAGCACGTCCATGTCCTCCTCCTTGTCCACTAAGAAAGGAACCAAATCAACTACATTGAACACATCATGGACTCCAAAAGATGGTGGCAAATCCAGCTTGTACGCATTATCATTAATCTTCTCAAGCACTTGAAATGGACCATCTCCCCGTGGTTTGAGCTTTGAGTTCCTAAGTGTAGGGAACCTTTCCTTCCTCAAATGCACCCAAACCAGATCTCTAGGCTCAAATAGCACTTCCTTGCGCCCCTTGTCCACTTGCTTCTTGTATTGCATAGCTCGGCGCTCAAGTTGAAGGCGTGTCTCCTCATGCAGCCTCTTGATGTCCTCGGCCTTCTCAGCTCCTTCCTAGCTCTCACGGTCTTGAATGGCCAAGGGCAGCAACTCCAATGTGTCTTTGGGTTATGGCCGTACACCACCTCAAAAGGCGTTCTCTTAGTGGTTGTATGGACGGTCCTATTGTAGGAAAACTCTATGAATGCTAAGCACTCCTCCCACCTATGCAAGTTATTGTGCAACATAGTCCTAAGCAAGGTGCCAAGAGTACTATTTGTTACCTCAGTTTGCCCATCCGTTTGAGGATGACAAGTAGTGGAGAAGAGAAGCTTGGTTCCTAGCTTGGCCCATAGTGTCTTCCAAAAGTAGCTAAGGAACTTCACTTCCCGATCTGAAACAATAGACCTAGGAACTCCATGCAATCTCATAATATTATCAAAGAACAAACTAGCAACATGAGATGCATCATCAATTTTATGGCAAGCAATGAAATGAGCCATCTTGGAGAACCTATCTACCACTACAAAGATTGAATCACGGCCTCTCTTAGACCTAGGTAGACCTAGCACAAAGTCCATAGAAATATTCTCCCAAGGCATCCTAGGAATAGGCAATGGTGTGTATAATCCATGGGGCTGCACTTTAGACTTGGCACGTAAACAAGTAAAACATGAAGCACATATATTCTCAACTGATTTAAGCATATGAGGCCAGTATAAGTGCTCCCTAAGAGTATGTAAAGTCTTAAGTACCCCAAAGTGTCCCATTAAACCGCCCCCATGTGCCTCTTGCACTAAAACCCTCCTAGATGATCCCTTTGGAATGCACAACCTATGACCCTTAAATAAGAACCCCTCATGCATATAAAATTGATCTTTACTTCCCTTAGACAAGCATGTAGCATAGATATCACAAAAATTAGATTAGCATAGAGTTCTTTCATGAAAGCAAAGCCAAGTAGTTTAGCGTCCACAAGAGATAGAAGAGCGTACCTCCTAGATAGGGCATCCGCCACCACATTGTCCTTACCCTTCTTGTGCTTGATCACATAGGGAAAAGACTCAATGAACTCAACCCAATTGGTGTGTCTCTTGTTGAGCTTATTCTGCCCATTTAAGTACTTCAACGCCTCATGGTCGGAATGGATCACAAACTCCTTAGGCAAAAGGTAATGTTGCCACACCTTGAGCACACGAACAAGAGCTAGGAGTTCCTTATCATATGTGGGGTAATTCAACTCAGCCCCTCCCAGTTTCTCGCTAAAGTATGCCACCGGTTTGCCCTCTTGCATAAGGACACCTCCCAACGCAATTCTGGATGCATCACACTCAACTTCAAATGTCTTGTTGAAGTCCGGCAACACAAGCAAAGGCGCCTTGGTCAGTTTGTCCTTAAGTGTCTTGAAGGCTTGATCTTGTGGTGCTTCCCATCTAAATGTCACTCCTTTCTTGGTTAGCTCGATCAACGGCACAACTAGCGTACTGAAATCACGAACAAAGCGCCTATAGAAGTCAGCCAAGCCTTAGAAACTTCAAACCTGAGTCATGGATGTGGGTGTAGGCCACTCCTTGATAGCCTTAACCTTCTCTTCATCGACCCTAAGACCCTCTTTGCAGACCACAAAGCCAAGGAACACCACATGATCCAAACAAAACTGGCACTTCTTGAAGTTGGCATACAACTTCTTCATCCTCAATACCTCCAAAACCTTCCTAAGGTGTTGTACGTGTTCCTCCATGGAATGGCTATAAATGAGGATGTCATCAAAGTAAACCACCACAAAGATGCCAAGAAAGGGCCTAAGAACATGGTTCATAAACCTCATGAAGGTGCTAGGGGCGTTGGTTAACCCAAATGGCATCACAAGCCACTCATACAGCCCATACTTAGTTTTGAAGGCTGTCTTCCACTCGTCCCCTTCCTTCATCCTAATTTGATGATAGCCATTCTTGAGATCAATCTTAGAGAACACACTTGCTCCATGTAGCTCATCAAACATGTCATCTAGTCTAGGAATGGGGTGCCTATACTTGATGGTGATGTTGATGATAGCTCTACAATCTACACACATCCTCCATGTTCCATCCTTCTTAGGCACCAAGATAACCGGTACTGCACACGGACTCAAGCTCTCGCGTACATACCCCTTGGAGAGGAGTTCTTGCACTCGCCTCTGCAGCTCGGCTGTCTCCACTGGATTGGCTCTATATGCAGCTCTATTTGGTAAGGTAGCTCCCGGGATGAAGTCGATTTAATGCTCTATGCCTCGGATAGGAGGGAGGCCACTTGGAACAAGTCTTCAAATTCCTACAAAAGAGATGAAATAGGTGTAGGGAGATCACCTAGTTCTTGTGTAGAGAATAATGAGTCTTTATAAACAATAAGAACACAAACATTACTCCCCTGGATAGCCTTGTGGACGTCCCTAGACCGAGCTAGTAACATATGTTGCGATGCGCCTCCTTTGGCTCCTACGGCCAATTTCTGAGGCTTGTCTTTCTCTAGCTCATTCTCCTTGGCTAGTCTTCTTTTCTCTCTAGCAACATGGTCAGCCATAATCTCATGAGGTGATAAAGGATGGAGAGTGATTTTCTTACCTTTCATCATGAATGAATACTCATTGGTCATCCCTTGATGGATGACACCTCTATCAAACTGCCATGGACGTCCTAGAAGTAGATGGCATGCGGTCATGGGTAGAACATCACATAGAACTTCATCTTCATACCCTCCAATGGAAAACTGAATGAGGGCTTGCTTGTGGACCTTCAAAGGGGTGTTGGAATTCAGTCAACACAAGGTATATGGTTGTGGGTGAGGGGTGGTTTTCAAAGCAAAGCGATCAATCACCTCTTGATCTATGATGTTGCAGCATGATCCTCCATCCACTATGACGCTAAAAACCTTCCCTTTGATGTTACAACGGGTATGGAAGATTGTTTCCTTCTGATTTGGCACACTAGGGCTCTCGGATGCAATCAATGTCTTATTCACCACAAAGCACTCGCCCTCCGCAGCCCTCACGTGTAACTCTTCCAACTCTTCATCCTCTTCCTCTTGTAGTTCATCCTCGGACTCATAGTCCCCTTGTGTGTTGAGGAGGACTTGTCCCCTAGGCACGTGAAACACTTAAGGTCCCTAGTGCGGCTCTCGCCTTCCTTCCTAGGTGCTTGCTGCGGTGGGCCAAGGTCTCTCTTAGGGGCAGCTTGTGGTTCCACCCTTGGCTCTACTCTTCTAGATGCAGCTTGGGGTGTACTTGATGATGTTGTTTGCCATGACCGAGCACTAGGTACCTGCGCACGCCTATTGGACAAATTCTTGTGCACTTGGTTAGTATAATGTAGAACCTCCTCAATGGCGGTTCCATGCACAAAATGTTGCATGCTAACAATAGATTTCAACTCAAGGTTCAGGTTATTAACAAACTTAGATATGATATAACCCTCAGGGAACCTAAGGCCAGATCTAAAGACTAAAGTCCTAAGTTCCTTATAGTACTCATCGAGAGTCATATTGCCTTGTCTAAGTGATGTGATTCCATCCCATCTTCAAGCCAAGGAAGAGCCAAGCAATGCCACATCTACACCAAGGCGCTCACCAAGGCTAGCAAGTGCGCCAAGCATTGGAGAATCTAAGGAGCTAGTGGCTGACCCACCAAGAAGGCTCACTCGAGCTAAGGCCAAGGAGCTCCAAGGAAGGCTTGCACAAGGTCTGGCCACTCTAAGCACTCCTTGGAATCAATTAGGTGAACACATCACCAAGCTAGTAATGGAGCCGAACGCACCAAGAGATTCACCAAGGAAGTCAGCCGGCGTCTCAAGGCCTACTTAGGCTTTCTTAAAGCCTTTTTAGTTCTTTAAATTACTAGATAAGTTTCTGAATTTTCCAGCAATAATTGAGGCTAAGCAAAAAAGACTACTCTTTGATGCATTAAAGAGTCCGACCCTTAGGCTTGTTGGGGGTTTATAGGCCGTCTCCTTCATTGTTACATGGCAACTTTGAATCAGAATTTTACATCAAGTAAACACTCTCAATCCAGAGTATTTTCGAAGCTCACGATCGTGGTTCCTATCGATCAAACCCCTGCTTCAACCTTGGTGGTGCCTATCCAGCGTTGAAGCCTTGTTCTTGCTGCGCCGGTGCGTCATATCCAACCTAGCAAGTTCACTTATCCTCACGAATCCATTACCCACCCTCACTGCCCTCAAACTCCATCCTCTAAGCCAACCATCAACGCAAAGAACGCCGCTGAAATCCATCCATCGCCGCTCCAAGTCAGTCCTTCAAGTCACCATCGCCAAACGCACTTCTTCGGTGTTGTCCGGCCTTTTCCTTGCACTGAACGCAGCCATAGCCCAATCCTATCAAGTGGTATCAGAGCACACGTAAGGTAAAAGCCTAAACTGAGTTTTAAGTTCAAAGGAATCGAAATTACGCAAGCTTTGTTCAGCCAAAATTCAGTTCTTGCATATCTTGTGTTCTTACAGCTGAATCTGATTTTTCTAGAGTTTGAGTGTTGTCAAAACCATTGTGGAACGACTAAATTCAAAGGTTGAAGACGATATTGAATGCTCCAATTCAGTTTCAAACTCTTCACTTCCTGAGCCCATCAAATTCCTGATTTATTTGCTGCATTTACTAGGCTTTCACTTAAGTCTTATAATTGCTGAATTTTTTATTCTTTTGCTGAGTTAATAGCCGAGCCCTAAGCCTTCCGTTTTTCTTCATTATCTGTGTATTGTTTAACTTGTTTTAACTTGTTGCAAACATTCAAGTGTTGAAATCAAGGTTAAGGGGACGGTTTCCTTGCTTTGGAAGCACAAACTTTCTACTTAGAACAATTCAGAAATTCACTACAAAGTTTGTAACACAAGTGTTTGCTCTTGAAAAAGTGCTCAGAAAAACCCGGTCTAAAAAGGAGAGGCCATAGAAAAAGTGAGCTCAATTCAGTTTGTTGTTTGCTCTTGAAAAAGTGCTCAAGAAAAACCTGGTCTAAAAAGGAGAGGCCATAGAAAAAAGTGAGTCAACATAAGAGCTCAATTCAGTTTGTAAGAGTGAGAAAGAGTTGTCCAAGTCAAGTGTAAGAACTAGCATTGTGAGGATACCTAGTACCTTCCTTGAACTTCATTTGCTTGTTGCAACAACTTGAGACTATTTAAATGATACACTTGCTTCTTTTGCTAGCCTACAAAACCTGAGCTCGTAACTTGTCCTTTAAGCTTGTATATTTTTGATTGCCTTGCTTCTTAAATTTCAGTTTAAGGACCCTTGCGTGTGTGGGGTCCATTGACAAGGTTGCTCGAGTTTTGGTTGTGTTTGTGCTTGTGATTGCAGCCAGGTACAACAATGGGTGACGAGCAAGGTAGGAATAGGGATAAGGGCTCCCTTCACATCAATGAGAGTCCTCCCGCAGCCCCTACAAACATGGACACTGTTTTAGAAGCTATTCGAGGTCTTAAGGTGGATGGAGCGGAGCAAATGCGGGATTTTTGCCTTGAAATGCAAGCCACCATGAGGGGCTTGGAAGCAAGGATTGAGGCCTTCGAGAACCGCCTAAGTGGAGCCCCAAGAGTAGATGATGGCTTCCACTCCTCTCACATTGAAGGCGACGTCTCACGCCCTATGACAAGAGCTTTGTCATTCCCTTCCTTCAAGGAGCCATGTCATCTCAAGTGCCTTTGATAACCACCACAAGCGCCCACCCAGGTACGAGTTCCAACTTCGCCCCTCCTTTCGTACCTCAAACTACTATGTACACTCCTTTGCAGCCTAACTATGTAGGCCAAGATATGAAGAGCCAGTTTCCGGAAAGGCAAGACACTCATATGCCTCAAGGGACTTATGGCCAGCACCTGGTGCCACTCACTCAAGCAAGGAGAAATGTTCAAGGCCATGGACAAGGCCAAGGGTATGGACATGCACCTGGGATCCTTTATCGAGCTCAAAGGCCTCAATTTGAGCATGAGCAAGATAGAGGGCGCCTGCCAAATGCCAAGCTTGAGGTGGAAAAGTTTGGAAAGTCAACTGACCCGGAGGAGTACTTGCAATGGGAGAACAAGACCAATCAAATCTTTGATTACTACCAATACACCGAGGCCCAAAAGGTAGCCATTGCAAGCATCAAATTTGAGGGTTTTGCTGACCAATGGTAGACAGAAGACAAGGAGGAAAGGGCCTACACCGAACTGGATCCAATTCATACTTTGGAAGAGCTTAAGATGGCCCTTAGGCACCGGTTCATGCCTGAGAACTTTTCAACTCGAATTCATGGTAGGTTGGAGCAACTAAGGCAAGGCAACCGAACCCTTGATGAGTACTACAAGGAGCTCAAGACTTTGCTCTTTAGATCAGGCCTAAAGTTTCCGGATGGGTATGTTATTTCCAAATTTATTGAAAATCTTAATCCTGACCTTAAGGCTATTGTGAGCATGCAGCACTTTGTGAGAGGTACCTCCGTCAAAGAGATTCTCCATTACACTAACCATGTGTATAAGAATTTGCCCCAAAGGAGGAGCCAACCATCTAGCTCAAGGCCATGGCAAAGTTCCACTCCTAGCTCATCCAACTACACTTCTCGGCGTCTAGAGCCAAGGCAAGAAGCTGCTCAAGTGCAGCCAAGAAGAGAGCCTTATAGACCACCTCAAAATCAGAGAAGAGAAAGAGAGCCAAGGACAAGCGACATCAAGTGCTTCAACTGCTTAGGCCGTGGGCACATGGCCAAGGACTGCCCATCATGTCGCCAAGTCCTACTCAACACCATTGGAGATTATGAATCTGATGAGGAAGTTCTTGAGGAGAACAAAGAAGAAGGAATAGAGGAGGAAGAGTTGCAAGTGATGGATGAAACTCAAGGAGAATGCTTTGTCGTGAAGAGGTCTCTTTTGGCCAATGAAGCACCCTCTCCTCCAAACCAAAGAGAAACTATCTTCCATACAAGATGCCTCATCCAAGGTAAGCTTTGCAACCTGATTATATATGGAGGATCTTGTTGCAACATTGTGGATCAAAAGGTAGTGAAAAGGTTTGCTTTCCCTACTATCCCTCATACTTAACCTTATACTCTTTATTGGTTGAATTCTAACACTCCCTTGAAGGTTAGTGAGCAAGCCAAGGTCAGTTTTTCCATAGGTGGCTACCAAGATGAAGTCATGTGTGATGTTTTGCCTATGACAGCATTCCCCCTTTTTTCTAGGAAGACCATGGCAGTTTGATAGAGGAGTGATACATCAAGGAGTCACTGATGAGTACTCCTTCCACTTGAAAGGAAAGAGAATCACCTTGCACCCTTTGGCCCCACAAGAGATCATGGCTGGCCACATTGCTAGGGAGCAAAGGAAGATCCAAAGAGACCAAGAAGAGAAGAGCCGTGGGAAGATGGCTATAGGAGGCAACAAGGCAGCTTCAAACCATCTTCTTTTGGCCAAACCAAAGGAGGTCCTAAGTGCACTCAAGGGGAGTCAAGTTTGCTTTCTTATCATGAGTAAGGAGGTCTTGATTTCCAAGGACGAACTGACTTGTTTGCCACCTCTTATTGCTTCTCTTTTGCAGGAATACGCGGACTTGTTTCAAGAAGAGGTGCCGGCTGGTTTGCCTACAATAAGGGGAATTGAGCATCAAATAGATTTTGTGCCCGACGCTTCACTCCCTAACAAGGCTGCCTATAGAGCCAACCCCGCCGAGACTAAGGAACTTCAAAAGCAAGTTCAAGAGCTACTTGACAAGGGGTATGTTCATGCAAGTCTTAGTCCTTGTTCAGTTCCTATTATTCTTGTACCTAAAAAAGATGGTACTTGGAGAATGTGCATGGATTGTAGTGCCATCAACAATATTACCATCAAGTATAGGCATCCTATACCTAGACTCGATGATATGCTTGATGAACTCCATGGTTCAAGTGTATTCTCCAAGGTGGATTTAAAGAGTGGATATCATCAAATCCGCATGAAAGAAGGTGGTGAATGGAAAACTGCTTTCAAAACCACCTATGGCTTGTTTGAGTGGTTAGTTATGCCTTTTGGTTTAACTAATGCTCTAAGCACTTTCATGAGGTTAATGAACCATGTGCTAAGAGCCTTCTTAGGCAAATTTGTTGTGGTATACTTTGATGACATTTTGGTGTATAGCTGTAGTATAGAGGATCATGCTCATCATCTCTAACAAGTCCTTGACGCTTTGAGAAAAGAAAAGTTGTATGCTAACTTTAAGAAATGTCAATTTTGTTCGGATCATGTGATTTTTCTTGGGTTTGTTGTGTGCAAGGATGGACTCAAGGTGGATGAGGAGAAGGTCAAGGAAATCAAAGAGTGGCCAACACCAACCACGATGACTCAGGTGCAAAGTTTCTTAGGGTTGGCTGGCTTCTACCGCTGGTTTGTCAAGGATTTTAGCACCCTTGCTTCACCTCTTACTGAGCTCACAAAGAAGAATGTGCCCTTTCTATGGGGAGAAAGACAAGAGGAAGCTTTTTCTACTTTTAAACACAAGCTAACTCATGCTCCTTTGCTTTATTTGCCTGATTTCACTAAAACCTTTGAAATTGAGTGTGACGCATCAGGTATAGGACTAGGAGGAGTACTTATGCAAGAGGGACGCCCTATAGCTTTCTTTAGCGAAAAGCATAATGGAGCAGAACTAAATTACCCTACCTATGACAAGGACCTTCTAGCCCTTATGAGAGTTCTCAAGACATGACAACACTACCTTCTTCCAAGGGAGTTTGTCATCCATTCTGATCATGAAGCCCTCAAGTATCTTAAGGGCCAAAGCAAGTTGAACC
Organism: Rheum nobile; assembly: GCA_027886185.1. NCBI lineage: Eukaryota > Viridiplantae > Streptophyta > Magnoliopsida > Caryophyllales > Polygonaceae > Rheum > Rheum nobile. Next base: position 49,676 of record WOAB01000913.1, read on the forward strand.
ATCATCATGCCAAGTGGGTGGAGTCCATTGAAGCTTTTCCGTATGTGATCAAGCATAAGAAGGGGAAAGAAAATGTGGTGGCTGATGCATTGTCAAGAAGGTATGCCCTCTTCTCTACTTTAGATGCTCGCATGCTAGGATTTGCTTTCATGAAGGATTTGTATGCTAGTGATGTAGACTTTTCTAATTTGTTTCAAGCATGCCAATCCTTAGGAAGTAAAGAGCAATACTTTTTGCATGAGGGGTATCTTTAAAGGGAGCTAGGTTGTGCATTCCTAGTGGTTCAAGCCGTAGGTTGCTGGTCTAGGAGGCTCATGGTGGAGATCTAATGGGTCACTTTGGTGTAACTAAGACCTTACATGCCCTCAAGGAGCATTTCTACTAGCCACACATGCATAGGGATGTTGCAAAATATTGTGCATCATGCGTGACTTGTAAGCAAGCTAAGTCCAAACTGAATCCACATGGACTTTACACTCCTTTGCCACTTCCTCATAGGCCTTGGGAAGACATTTCCATGGATTTTGTGCTTGGTCTCCCTAGGACTAAGAGAGGAAAAGATTCTATATTTGTGGTTGTGGATAGGTTTAGCAAGATGGCTCATTTTATAGCTTGTCACAAAACTGATGATGCACCTAATGTGGCTAGTCTATTCTTTGAGCATATTGTATTACATGGCATTCCTCATACTATTGTATCTGACCGTGATGTCAAGTTCTTGAGCTATTTTTGGAAGTCCCTTTGGGCAAAGTTAGGTACCAAGCTGCTCTTCTCTACTACATGCCATCCCCAAACCGATGGGCAAACTGAGGTAGTAAATCGAACTCTTGGGGCCTTGCTTAGATCATTGCTTAAGACTAACTTGCGCAGGTGGGAAGATTGTTTGCCATTCATTGAGTTTGCCTACAATAGGTCCATCCACTCCACCACAAAGACGCCATTTGAAGTGGTGTATGGGAGGAATCTGACTACTCCCTGAGACTTGGTTCCCTACGCCATTGCATGCCATGGAAGTGAAGAAGGGGTGGACCAAGCTAGCAAGGTCCAGCAACTCCATGAAGAGACAAGGGCCCAGCTTGAAAGGCGCACGGAGCAATACACCAAGCAGGCCAACAAGAGAAGAAAGGATTTGATCTTGGAACCGGGAGAACTTGTATGGGTGCATCTAAGGAAGGAGAGGTTCCCTACTCTAAGGGACTCTAAGCTCAAGCCCCGTGGAGATGGTTCATTTCAAGTCTTGGAGCGCATCAACAATAATGCTTATAGGTTGGAGCTGCCCCCATCCTATGGAGTAAATGATGTGTTCAATGTGGCTGACCTCACTCCTTACTTGGTGGACGAAGAAGAGGAGCAACAAGGTTCAGATTCGAGGTCGAATCTCTTTGAAGGGGGGAGGATGATGTGATTCCATCCCATCTTCAAGCCAAGGAAGAGCCAAGCAATGCCACATCTACACCAAGGCGCTCACCAAGGCTAGCAAGTGCGCCAAGCATTGGAGAATCTAAGGAGCTAGTGGCTGACCCACCAAGAAGGCTCACTCGAGCTAAGGCCAAGGAGCTCCAAGGAAGGCTTGCACAAGGGCTGGCCACTCTAAGCACTCCTTGGAATCAATTAGGTGAACACATCACCAAGCTAGTAATGGAGCCGAACGCACCAAGAGATTCACCAAGGAAGTCAGCCGGCGTCTCAAGGCCTACTTAGGCTTTCTTAAAGCCTTTTTAGTTCTTTAAATTACTAGCTAAGTTTCTGAATTTTCCAGCAATAATTGAGGCTAAGTAAAAGACTACTCTTTGATGCATTAAAGAGGCCGACCCTTAGGCTTGTTAGGGGTTTATAAGGCCGTCTCCTTCATTGTTACATGGCAGCTTTGAATCAGAATTTTACATCAAGTAAACACTCTCAATCCAGAGTTTTTTCGAAGCTCACGATCGTGGTTCCTATCGATCAAACCCCGGCTTCAACCTTGGTGGTGCCTATCCAACGTTGAAGCCTTGTTCTTGCTGCGTCGGTGCGTCATATCCAGCCTAGCAAGTTCACTTATCCTCACGAATCCATTACCCACCCTCACTGCCCTCAAACTCCATCCTCTAAGCCAGCCATCAACACCAAGAATGCCGCTGAAATCCATCCATCGCCGCTCCAAGCCAGTCCTTCAAGTCACCATCGCCAAACGCACTTCTTCGGTGTTGTCCGGCCTTTTCCTTGCACTGAACGCAGCCAAAGCCCGATCCTATCACTAAGTTGCTCTAATCTAGCATGAACTCTCTCATTGTAATCCTCAGGCACAAATCTATTTCTTAGAGCAAGTTTAAGCTCTTCCCAAGTCTCTACTTGTGGATAACCTCTATAGTTTCTTTCCTCTTTTTCTTGCAGCCACCAATGATAAGCAAAGTCAACAAACTTAATAGAGGCAATGGCTACACGTTGCGCATCGGAATAACAATAGAAATCAAAGATTTGTTCAGTTTTGTTCTCCCAATCAAGGTAAGTTTCTACCTCGATTGAGTGACCAAACTGCGGTACCTCTAACTTGATGTTTTGGCCCCTTGCACGTCCTGAACCCTCCTCTCCTTGGTCTTCAAATTGGTCCCTTTGCTGTCGTGGGAGTGGTCCCCTTTGAGGTTGCAAAAAGCCATACCCAAAGCCTCTTTCGGGCGCATTCCTCCTCGGAAAAATGGGTTGTTGTTGTTGTTGTTGGCGTGGGAACGGTTGATGTGGCAGCCGTGTGCCGTCTCCACCTCCTAAGCCGAAAGCTTGTGTATATGGCGCACTGGAAGTTCCTTCCCCTGCATGATTAGTGTTCCAAGGGTGCAAAACCGGAGTAGTAATAGTAGTAGGGATAGGAAACTCAAATTCTTCTAGTGGATCATGGTTTCCTCTTGTGGTGGCCGTATGATTGTCATGGGATGTAGAGGCGACCTCTTGCAAGGAGAGTTGTGAAAACACTTGTTGTAGGCCTCTCGTCCCAGCTCCTAATGGCGTTGAAAAAGACAAGGACTCCGACCTTGTTGCGCCACCACTCCGCAGCTCACTTTGAACTTGATCCAACCTAGCTTCCATGCCTCTCATGAACGCAACTTGTTCATCTCGAAGCCTTTGGACTTGGTTGTCCATCCTTTCCCCTAAACTCTCGTTTTGAGCTTGTAGCAAGGAGAAGCTTCTCCACATCAACCTTAGAGTGCTCCGCAGGCTCGTTGATGTGAAGCCCCTTTTGTTTCTCTTGTTGCTCCATGACCAATTCCTAGCTGCAATCACTTAGCAAGACAAACACGCAACCACAAGCCGCAGAAGTTCGAGCAAACAATGGTCAATAGTTGTAAGAACTCAAAATCTTAAGTATGGTGTTAGAAAGTTCATATCTTGGCAAGAAAAAAGGTAGGGTTAGGGTTCCTAGACTCAAGCAAAACCCAAAAAAAAAAAACAACTCGCAACACCACACAAACATGAATCCTTGATAGTCTAGTGCAAGGCCACCAAAGTAGGTACTAGCCTCCTCTCCTCCTTGGTATGGTTGTCGGAGAGACGTCCAAAACTACAGCAAGGGTGATCTTTGCGAATTCTTGATTGGCAAGGCACGAACTCTTGATGTTGTGAAGCCTAAACTTTACAAACTTTGTGTTTTGTTGATCCACTTTTTCTATAGCCTTCCCTTTTGTTTATTGACTGGGTATTTCTTGATTCAACCACTTTTTCTAAACTTTTCCTTGGTTTACAACTGAATTTACAATAATTCTTGGACCACAAACTCCTTTTCTTGAGTTCTTGATGACTCTTGATAAGTTCTTGGAGTTTCTTGGACGGGAGATGCTTCTTGATGGGATCTTGATGCAGCCTTGTATTCCCTCTTAGACCACACGTCAGACTCAAGAAACCTTTCCCGTAACCTTGATGTTCCACACACACTTGGACGCAAGAACTCGGTTTTATGGGTTAGCAAGACCGACTCAACAAACAAAACTCAAGAAAAGCAAGAAACAAGAAAGTTGGTTGGAACTAGGTCTTGGCTAGGACAAGAACAATCACCAAGAAACGCAATAAAGAACAAAGACACAACTCGGCAGAACAAGGCACAAAATTTTGGCTTGCAAGATCGAATATTTTCTTAGCCAAACTTAGAGATTTGAAGCATTACCTTACAAGCTCTGATACCACATGATATGCTCTAAGGATCTATGAAGCCACGGTGCAAAGCAATGCCTTCAAGTACTCAAAAACCTGGATTGTCGTCAGAGAAGTGTTCTGCAAGAAACGAGATTGCAGCCCGATTCGATGTGTTGCCAAGGTGATTCCGAACGTGGAAGTGAAGTAGACTGGATGTAGATGATTGACAAGGAAGCAAAGATCGAGACTTGATGATTTGATGGAAGAAATCGCAAGAGAATTCAAGACTGAATTCTGCCGGAATTCAGCGAGAGGGAATTGTTAGGTTTGTGGGATAGGCGAACTTCTTAGCTTGGATATGACTCACCAATCACAAGAAGAACGATGATCCTTGCCTTATAGATATGACACACTCCAAAAATGCAGATCAAAAGGTGTTTCTTGATGCAACTCACAAGAAAGAAAACAAAGAACTTGGTTCTCAAGAAAACGTGTATTCTGAAAATCTGAACTAACTCTTCAAAAATTACTAAGGCAAGCTTATATAGGGTCATAACAACCTCATATAGGGCAGGCCTCTCTAAGGAAATAAATAACAACTCCTAAACGAAATAATCAAAACAAATATCCAAGTAACCAACTAAATATTGTCAAATATCAAACAAGGAAGTATCTTGGCTACTCTTAGCCACTTGATATGCACGTGACCCACTCTTGAGGGTCTCCTTGTGAAGCTCCAACTAAGGCAAGGCTCGTATGCAGCTTGGAGTGTAGTCTTCTCGCCATTGCCCCAGTAATGACCCCGGGCTCTTGATCTAGATCTTGAGGTTCTTGATCTTGAAAGTGTTCCAAGTCTGAATCTTGATCATCTTGATGTGACGAGGTCGTAGTCATATCACATGGTGTTTAAGTCAGGACATATGCTCGTTTTACATGCCAAAAACCCGATTTGTCAAGTCATTTTCATTACATAAACCTAAGCTTTTCAAGCAATTTTCAGACATGCACATTTCAGTAATGAGCAAGATACACCATAAGGAGGACAGTACATAGACTTAGCATTCTAAATACAATATAACATGACCCTACAAAGAGAAGTTGTCTTGCTAAACATAAGCTTATGACAGACTCTACAAAATACATTGTCTTGCTAAACATAAGCTTATGACTAATTATCATATTTTAACCAACAAGGTTACAAATTGGACAACCAGCACAACAACTAACACCACAAGTACCACCACACCAAGTACAACTTTCAACACTAAATTTTCTGTTTTGATCTTCATAATATCATTGCTTGAAGTCGAATGATGCGGGTAAATAAGCGTAGAGGTTGTCCCATGATCTTCAACAACTTTTACGCTTTCAATAGTCTCATTTTCTCTAAAATCATAAGCTTGACCACCCACCCATTTGAAGTATTTGCAATTCTGACCTGTCTATGGTTCAATACAAAATTAAACCAATCAAATTAGCAACTATCAGTGAAATCGTCCAACAACTTAGTTTAGGTTTAAATCAAAACCCAATTGAATTACCAATTGAAAGTCAAAATCATCTCTCACAATAATACATCGTTAGTCTAAATTTTGCACCAAATTCAAAAACCCCAAATTAGAACCTAATTGAAAAAGCCTCAAATCAGAACCCTAAATCTATAACCCAAATCCTAAATCAAAACCCTAAAATTCAAATTCAATATTACATTCCATAATGGACACTCATAGAACTTTTTTCCCGAATTTTGAGTGTATTTGTAAGTTTGAATTGTTGCGGGGAGGCCATAGAAACATCTTCGAGTTGATGATTCACCGGCAGCGTGCCCTCTCCTCCACGAATTGGAATTGGCAGATGAGCTTCCTTGTGTCCAGCCTTTTGTCATCGTATAAATTCCTCTCGTTTCCTCTTCGATATTCCTCTCGATTCCTCTCTTTTCGAAGGGGGTGTTATACCTCTTTCTCCTCTTTGATGTTCTTTCTTCTGTGTAAATATGAATTTTTACGTGTTTTTTTGGTTTTTATTAAAGAAATGAGATTTCAATGCTGATGTGATGTGTGTCAAGTCATCATATTTCTCATTTTTACACGCCAAAAACCCGAGTTTTTAGGTCATTTTTAGTACATAAACCTAAGATTTTTCAAGCAATTTTCATACATGCACATTTGAGTCAATATTCTCCAACTTTTGCATAGCCAGAGCAGGATACATCATAAGGAGGATTAGGAGTTAGGGTTTAGGGCGGAATTGAAAAAACTACCGACTTTTAATGAACGGTTTAAAAACTTTCGACATTAACCTAAGCCTTCCGACATTTAAACGGTTTAAAAACCAAAAAAATAGCCTTTAAAACGGTTTAAAATGGCGGGGTTAGTTCTCGAATAAAACTTAAGCCTTGCAAAATTTTGAATTAAGTCAGGCCATATTGAAGTCATTTTAAGTACATAATCCTAAGTTTTTGAATAAATCTTCTCCAAAGTGATCCTTTCCAATGCATATCCGATTTGACCCATCTTAATTTTCACTGAAAGACCCTTAACCCTTACTTCCCCAACTACCCGTCATTAACTCTACTCTCCACTCATCTTTGTGTATAAATATCAGGCATGCCTTGTGGAAATCCCTCACGAATCCTCCCACTCTGAAAGTCCCAAATCTCTCTAAAACTCTTCTCTCAAACTCCCAAAACTCTTTCGCAAAATGCCGGACTCATTCATTAAGGTCTATCTACAGGTGTACTCAGATGGGGAATTATCCCCCAGCACCGGCCAAATGACAGTTAACCACGCATGTCTACACGGGCGAGAGCACAAAACTCATCAAGGTGCCCAAAAACAAGATGGAGATTTGGTCCTTACATGGGATGATCATCAGCATGTCCAGGTATGCAGTTAGTAAGTTGATTTTTTTTAACATGTCCTAGAATTAGGGCAGCGGTACCTTCAACCATTGCAGACAGACGATGACGTCGCAGATCTCGTCCACCACAGCGAGAAGATTGCCGGCGTCAAAGTCTTCGTGGTTCGTGATGCAAGCGATGTCGTGCTGCCCCAGTGATGCCCGTCGGGATGCCGTGATGCGTGATGCGTAAGTGGGGAAAGGGTTGTTCCTATAGTTTTAATGTTGTTCCTTAGTAGTTTTAATGTTGTTTCTTTTGTGTTTGGGTGTGTACTTATTAATTTCCATGGAAAGTTTGTCATGGAAAGGAAAGCTTGTATGGTTATGTGTTGTTTTGGAATATTAAGAAGTATGATCCTTTGTCCATATTCCTACATTTATGAGTTTTGACCATATTCTTGCGTTTTCAGGCCAAATGTAACATTTTCATAATGCAGGAACATATATTTAGGACGAACGCTGTTATATTTCAGAGCAATAACAACATCGAATATGTCAACACTTATTACTTGATACACTAAAATTCTCTCAACATAACATAACTTTTTCCCATAAATGATCTCACCCAAAAAATCACATTCACTGTCATACCATGTTTTCTTCTTTTAGGGAGGCAAGTTCTAAGATATGTAGTTTTTCAGGGCCTTTTTTGGTTTTTTAGGGCATATATGATGTTTTTCAAGGCAAAAATGTAGGGTTTCAAGGCGTATGTAAGTTTTACAGGGCGATTTGTGAGTTATACAAACAGAATAAGAAAAACGAGCAACTGTTAAGGAAAGATTGAAATTATCAAGTTTATAACCATACATCTTTTCAGGCACCCAACAACAACAACAAATTACCCTAAATCACCAAAAAACACCAACAAGGTGACAATTTTACACACAAAAAAGCTAACCCAACGGAAAAGATTACCATAAACAAAATAGCAAGGTGCAAGGTTAGTGAGCCAAACCAATCTCCTTAACTTAATAATGACCTGAAAATGCTTCCACATGGACTGACAAACTGTTATATGGCCTGACTTTTAGTAATTTGGTTATTGTGTTTGAATTTGGAAGCTCATGTTTTTAGGATGCTTACAAACTCATTGTGTTTACATTTCCAAGATGTTTACAAACTCATGGCGGGGTTAGTTCTCGAATAAAACCTAAGCTTTGTAAAATTTTGGATTAAGTCAGGACATATTGAAGTCTTATAATAAATATTCAAGTTTGTCAGGTCATTTTAAGTACATAAACCTAAGCTTTTGAATAAATCTTCTCCAAAGTGATCATTTCCAATGCATATCTGATTTGACCCCTCTTTATTTTCACTGAAAGACCACTAACCCTTACTTCCCCAACTATCCGTCATTAACTCTACTCTCCACTCATCTGTGTATAAATATCAGGCATGCCTTGTGCAAATCAATCCCTCACAAATCCTTCCACACTCTCAAAGTCTCAAATCACTCTAAAACTCTTCTCTTAAACTCCCAAAACTCTTTCGCAAAATGCCGGACTCATTCATTAAGGTCTATCTACAGGTGTTCTCAAAGTCTTCGTGGTTCGTGATGCAAGCGGTGTCGTGCTGCCCCAGTGATGCCCGTCGGGATGCTGTGATGCGTGATGCGTGAGTGGGGAAAGGGTTGTTCCTGTAGTTTTAATGTTGTTTCTTTTGTGTTTGGGTGTGTACTTAATAATTTCCATGGAAACTTTGTCATGGAAAGGAAAGCTTGTATGGTTATGTGTTGTTTTGGAATATTAAGAAGTATGATTCTTTTGTCCATATTCCTACATTTATGAGTTTTGACCATATTCTTGCGTTTTCAGGTCAAATGTAACATTTTCATAACGCAGGAACAAATATTCAGGACAAACGCTGTTATATTTCAGAGCAATAACAACATCGAATATGTCAACACTTATTACTTGATACACTAAAATTCTCTCAACATAACATAACTTTTTTCCCATAAATGATCTCACCCAAAAAATCACATTCACAATATGTCATACCATGTTTTCTTCTTTTAGGGAGGCAAGTTCTAAGATATGTCGTTTTTCAGGGCCTTTTTCGGTTTTTCAGGGCAAATATGATGTTTTTCAAGGCAGAAATGTAGGTTTTCAGGGCGTATGTGAGTTTTACAGGGCGATTTGTGAGTTTTACAAAAAGAATAAGAAAAACGAGCAACTGTCAAGGAAAAATTGAAATTATCAAGTTTATAACCATATATCTTTTCAGGCACCCAACAACAACAACAACAAATTACCCTAAACCACCAAAAAACACCAAAAAGGTGACAGTTTTACACACAAAAAAGCTAACCCAACGGAAAAGATTACCATAAACAAAATAGCAAGGTGCAAGGTTAGTGAGCCAAACCAATCTCCTCAACTTAATAATGACCTGAAAATGCTTCCACATGGACTGACAAACTGTTATATGGCCTGACTTTTAGTAATTTGGTTATTGTATTTGAATTTGGAAGCTCATGTTTTTAGGATGCTTACAAACTCATTGTGTTTAGATTTCCAGGATGTTTACAAACTCATGGCGGGGTTAGTTCTCGAATAAAACCTAAGCTTTGTAAAATTTTGGATTAAGTCAGGACATATTGAAGGCTTACAATAAATATTCAAGTTTGTTAGGTCATTTTAAGTACATAAACCTAAGCTTTTGAATAAATCTTCTCCAAAGTGATCCTTTCCAATGCATATTCGATTTGATCCCTCTTTATTTTCACTGAAAGACCCTTAACCCTTACTTCCCCAACTACTCGTCATTAACTCTACTCTCCACTCATCTTTGTGTATAAATATCAGGCATGCCTTGTGCAAATCCCTCACAAATCCTTCCACACTCTCAAAGTCCCAAATCACTCTAAAACTCCTCTCTCAAACTCCCAAAACTCTTTCGCAAATTGTCGGACTCATTCATTAAGGTCTATCTATAGGTGTTCTCAAAGTCTTCGTGGTTCGTGATGCAAGTGGTGTCGTGCTGCCCCAGTGATGCCCGTCGGGATGCCGTGATGCGTGATGCGTGAGTGGGGAAAGGGTTGTTCCTGTAGTTTTAATGTTGATCCTTAGTAGTTTTAATGTTGTTTCTTTTGTGTTTGGGTGTGTACTTATTAATTTCCATGGAAACTCTGTCATGGAAAGGGAAGTTTGTAAGGTTATGTGTTATTTTGGAATATTAAGAAGTATGATCCTTTGTTCATATTCCTGCGTTTATTAGTTTTGACCATATTCCTGCGTTTTCAAGACAAATGTAACGTTTTCATAATGCAGGAATAGATATTCAGGACAAACGTTGTTATATTTCAAAGCAATAACAACACCGAATATGTCAACACTTATTACTTGATACACTTAAATTCTCTCAACATAACATAACGTTTTCCCATAAGCTCTCGGCAGCCAAGGCATCTGCATCATCTAGGGCGTCTGCACCAAGAAAGGCCATTGTATTGGACTCGCCCTCCTCCAAGAGTTCTGGGTCGAAGAGGAAAGTGATTGTTGACGCGGAGTCGACGATAGGCGAGTTAAAGAACATATCTCTGGGCGACTTGCTCCAAGCCTTGGACCCTGAAGCCAAAAAGGAGATTGGTGATTTGCACCCTATTGACTGTATCGACGAGGCTGGGGTTGCCGCCTAGAATGTATGTGTGGATCTCTTCTTCTTTTTTCTTTCTTTTTTTTGACAATCTATCACATGGATTTTTTATGCAGGCTCTCCAATACTCTATCATGGCCTTATAAACCGTGCAAACTGTTAGGCCCAGAATATGTTGCCTATCAGATTGGGCCATCTCATCCAAGATAATGGGCCAAGAAGTTGTGAAGAGTAATGTCGGACAATCATCAATGCTCAGACCTGACCGATCCCGAAAATTTCGCCGATGCTATAAATGGCTCGATCCTTCAGCAAACGGTGGCTGATTCAAACGCAAATTAGAAGCCTCATTAAACACAAACCCCGAAGATCATGCAGGGGAATTAAGTGAAAGATCTCATGGTAACGGTAACAAGACCGGTGAAGGGAAAAAACACCATAAATAGGTCATGAAGAGGCTGTGATATGAATATGGGTGGAATCATATTTGAAGAAGATCAAAAACATGAATCAAAGAAAGTGCTCGGATGTTGGAAGGTGACAAAACCGAAGAATCTGTCCCTCCGACACCTCTTCAGTATTTTGGCTATTTTGGGAGCTACGAATGTCCAATGGAGGTCCATGAGTAGTCATTGGAAAGCTAAGAGAAAGGGCTACAACTCTCATGACAATTACTGCCACGAAATCTACCCCGAACAGCCCAGAAGTTCAACTTGGCTTGGTGACATTGCTTGTGGCTAGTCTAAACGGTGTTTGATAGCTAACTCTCAAATGGATCGAGCGTTTTGGCTGATATTTTAAAGAGGACTTTATTGTGTAGTTATGTAAGTTCTGTAAAAAATTCAAGTCATTCCGACTTGAATTTCGTAGTTTAACTGATAAGGCTCTTCATGTGTCAAGGAACTTGAAGGGTTGGGAGTTTGGGTCATCTTGGGGGCTATATATAGCTGCCTCTTTACCCATTGTAAGGCACTCAGAAATCAATCAAAAAACAAAAGTAACATTCAGTTTTCAGTCGGAAATATCTCTCCAGAATTTCCTCCAAGTTCGTGAGTCACATCGAGTTTGTTCTTGTGTTCTTTGGGTGCGTAATATCCCAAACCACTTGAGCCTTGTCCCTATCCTTTGTGGTGCGTCATATCCACCTTGGAGAAGGTCACCTATCCCCTTCACTTTCCAGAATTTCTATCCTCCAAATATCACAAAAATACTTCACCAATTCTGCCTCCAAAACACATCAACCATCCACCGAAACTTCCTTGATACTGAGCATACAACGATCCTATCTCTCATCAGGCTGGGGAAAGAAAACGAACACAAGACTCACGGACACAGTAATACTCATCAACTCTGCTCTCGCAAAGCCTACTAACCCACTGGTTCCCGTTTTTCTCTCTTGATAACGTCATTCGACCACCAACGGTCGAACACTAGAGTGGCCGGTAGGACAAGACCTGATCTTCTACTCCTTGAGGATAAGTTGTATCTTGTCTCATTTTTGTCATCACTTAATCATTGTATCATCGTATAATCTTACTCCTATTTCGAACGTACTTGATTGTTCATTTGGTTTGGATTTATTGTGCTCTACCCGATCGACTTGTTATCCCGTCTAAGGCGATTTAGGTTGATTGATCTTTTGGGCCCGAAAACACAAGCTTTAAGTGATAGGGCCGACAGGCGGGCCGCTCAAGTCGAGGATCAACTCAAAGTTACCAATGGTCGTGTAAAGACTGTTGAGAATAAGTTGACTTCGGCCAAGAAGAAGCTAATGGCGGTCCAGGCTCATCTTGAGGAGTTGGAGGGTAGCGTTGAGGAGCTTCGTGTGAAGAATGCCCAAATTGCTAGCGACATGGGGACATATTTCTGCATCAAGTCGCGTATCGAAATGATGGAGGAAATTGCGGCAGCAAATCATTCGACGTGGGGACATTGTTCAAGCTCATTCGCCTAGGTGAGGATGACCAGAAGGAGGAAGGGGCCGATCCTGAAGCGGCTGAAGAAGCGGTTGAGGACGAGTCGAAGGCACCGCTTGAAGCGATCAAGAAGTTCCCCTTGCAATTGCCAGCGAGAGGTCAGGCAAGTCTAAGGTTTGTTGTTGATGTGATGGCGATGTATTGTGTTCGTGGTGTTGTGGACATTCTGACTTAGATGGTTTAATGATTCATTGTGCCCCATCGTAGAGATAAGATGGATAATGTTTTGGCAACCCGTCTACCATCGCGGGTCGAGTTTTTTTATGAGTGTTTCGTATTTTGCGTACCTTGTGTTTGCTTGTTTGATTTTGCAGGTGGACTTGTCAGTTGCGCCTTGGCCGGGACACATGATGGTTGGTCGAAGCGACCTGTAGTTTTGAGCGTTAGCGTGGCATGCCTTGTGTTTCCAAGGAAGAGTCATTGTAATAAAGACGAGTACCTTATATAGGACATGTCTTGTAAATAGGTTGTCTTAGTGTTATTCCTCTATTCCCCGTGTACCGATCGATCGTGTATTTGTAAGCGCTTTTATGTATAAAAATGTTCGTCCGCTTGAATGCTATATCCGTCTTCGAGGCCTCTTGTTTCTGTTTGAGTCAGCTTAAAACACATAAGGAAAGGTCAAGGGGTGACCGTTGGGTGTGAGGCCAACGGCCCTCCGATGCTTAAGTCAGCAAAAGGAATGAAACAAATGTAATTGAACAAACGTAAAGGTAACATAAAAATGTAAGGATTAAAAATGATACAACTTTAAATGGGTCGCATTCCAACTTCGCGGGAGTGGCTGTCCGTCCTTTGTTTCCAACCGATATGCGCCTTGTCTGAGGATCTCCTTAACGAGGTATGGACCTTCCCATTGAGGTGCTAATTTCCCGTCGACTGGATCTCGGGTATTTTGGAAAGTTTTCCTTAAGACCCAATCTCCTATTTTGAAGACTTTGATGCGGACGTTTATGTTGTAGCTTTTGGCGACTTGTTGATATTGGACCATCCGGATCCTAGCTCTTTCTCTGACCTCGTCTGTAGTGTCGAGATTGTGGGACAATTCAACGTCGTTCTGTTCTAGGGTTTGTAGCCCATATCTGGCTGTCGGGACGAGTAGTTCGACAGGGATGACTGCTTCACTCCCGTAGACCAGTGAGAAGGGGGATTGTCCGGTCGCGTTCTTCGATGTGGTTCTGCCGGACCACAATATTAAAGGGAGTTCGTCTGCCCATTTTCCTTTTGCCCCTGTGAGGCATTTTTTGAGATTGTTTATGATAATCTGATTACTAGACTCAGCTTGGCCGTTGGACTGTGGATATCTTGGTATGGATGTGACCAATGTAATGTTCCATTTCTTGCAAAAGGATCGCGTCTTATTATCGATGAATTGGGAGACATTATCACATACGATTTCTGAAGGGACGCCAAATCTGCATAGAATGTTACGTTTTATAAATGAAATGATGTGTTTTTCTTTTACCTCTTGATATGCTTCAGCTTCGATCCATTTAGAAAAATAGTCAGTCATAGCAAGGAAGAAGACGCGTTGTCCTGATGCTGGTGGCAGTTTCCCACGATGTCCATTCCCCATCGCATGAATGGCCAAGGTGCTAGTGTTGGATGAAGCATTTCTGACGGCTGGTGTGTGACAAGTGCGTGTCGTTGGCAAGCGTCGCATCTTTTGACGTAGTCGGTCGAGTCCCTGTTCATCGTAGGCCAGTAGTAACCCGTCCTGAGGGCTTTGCCAGATAGGCTACGTCCCCAGTATGGTTTCCACGTTCTTCGTCGTGTAGGGATTTCAGGATGCGTCTAACCTCGGATTTTTTTAGGCAGTGTAGGTATAGACTTGTGAAAGATCGTTTGAATAGAACATTATCTTTTATGTCAAAGGTTATGGCTTGTACCTTGAGTCTTTTGGCTTCTCCTTTGTCTGCTAGGAGTATGCCATCTTTCAGCCACTTGATGTAGGGTATGGTACAATCCTCTTGATCACTTATGAGGTCGTCTTCTGTGTTGTCACCTACTTCTGCTCAGACGATATCTTCTAAAGATAACTCGTCTTCTGCCTGAGTGTTGTCCCGACTGGTTGCCTTGAGAATTTTGGGTACTGCTGGGGTTGTGATGTGTGCTAATGGGATGTTGCGAAAGTCGTCGGGGTGTAAGGCAGAGCCGAGGTTTGCTAGGGCGTCGGCATGTGTGTTGAGGTCGTGTGGGACTTGTCGGTTAGTAAAGTTTTGGAACTTACCCACTAATATTTTGACGACGCCTAGATAGGCCATCGTCATATCGTCTTTGGCGGCATATGATCCTTGCACTTGGTTGACGATCAGGAGAGAGTCGCATGTCACTTCAATGTTTTGGATCGCGAGCTCTTGTGCGAGTGTCAACCTGAATATGAGTGCTTCGTAATCTGCTTCATTGTTGGTCCCATCCCACTCACATCTTACAGCTTGGGCTATATGGTCTCCTTATGGAGATTTTAGTACCACACCTAGCCCGACTCCTCTTACGTTCGACGCTCCGTCTGTATGGAGTTGCCACGTGCCCCTATCCGCTTCAGTTTTCAGTTGTTCGGCTTCCTTCATTGCTTCCAGTTCCAGTGTAGGACTGAAATCGGCCACAAAAGCTTGCAATTTGATCGTTGTTCTTGGCTCGTATTCGATGTCGAATCCACTCAGGTGTATTGCCTATTTTTTCCATTCGTCCTGTAAATTCTGGTTTCCTCATGATAGCCTTCATGGGATGGTTAGTTCTTACAATAATAGCATGTGACTCGAAGTAAGGTCTAAGCTTGTTTGAGACCATTACCAGAGCTAGGACTAATTTTTCAAGCGTCGTGTACCTTGTTTCGACAGGGTGTAAGGAGCGGCTTACGTAGTAGACCGAGTAATGCTTTCCGTCCTCTTCCCTTGTCAGAACTGCGCTGACTGCTGAATCTGATACAACTAGGTATATTGGTAGTGGCTCGTTGTCCTTTGGTTTGGCTAGCAGGAGTGGGCTTGCCAGGCATGCTTTTAGATTTTGGAAGGCCTGCTCGTGTGTCGATGTCCAATCGAACGACTTGTTTTTCTTCAAGGCTTCATAGAAACATTTGCCTTTGTCTGAGGATTTGGATATGAATCTGTTTAACGCTCTTATTCGTCCTGTCAATTTTTCGACGTCTTTGACGCATCGGGGGGATCTTAAGTTGACGATAGCTTTGATTTGGTCCGGACTGGCCTCTATCCCCTTTTGCGTCACCATGTACCCTAGGAATTTGCCTGAGGACACTCTGAAAGAGCATTTAGTTAGATTCAATTTCATATTATATCTCTTTAGTACCTCAAATGCTTCTTTTAGGTGTTCAATGTGGTCTTTCGCTACTTTCGATTTGACTAGCATGTCGTCGATGTAAACCTTCATGGTGTCTCTGATTTCATCCTTGAACATCTTGTTTACGAGTCTTTGGTATGTGGCCCCTGCATTGTTTAGTCCGAAGGGCATAACTTTGTAACAGTACGAACCTTGGTTGGTTATGAAAGTCGGTTTTTTCTTGGTCATTTGGATCCATTAAGACCTGGTTGTACCCACTGAACGCATCCATGAACGTGAGCATTTCATGCCCTGCGGTCGCGTCGACTATTGCGTCAATGTGTGGTAATGGGAAAGATTCTTTAGGACATGCTTTGTTCAGATCTGTGAAGTCGATGCAGACTCTCCATTTTCCGTTTTTCTTTTGGACCACGACGACATTTGCTAACCAGTCTGGGTACTTGACTTCCCTGATTTTACCTGTCTCGAGTAGATTTTTTACCTCGTCGTCTACGATTTTGTTTCGCTCTGGTGCGAATTTCCTCCTTTTTTGTTTGACCGGGGAATAGGTCGGATCTACATTCAATTTGTGAGTAATAATATCGGGGGAAATCCCCACCATATCCTCATGCGACCAGGCGAAGCAATCGGAGTTAGACCGTAAAAATACTATTAGGTTAGCTCTGGTCGAATCGTTTAAATCTGATTCGACTCTTACAGTTTGTTTTGGCTTTGAAGGGTCCAATGCGATATCATCCAGTTGTTCCATTTCTGGCTCGATGTATCGTTTGGTCCCTTCACCGCATTGTGGTTGTTATGCTGAGGGTCGGTCGACTGCCCATTTCATTGAAGTGACATAGCATTCCTTGGCAGCCCGCTGGTCGCCTTTTATTTCTTGTACCCCCCACTTAGTTGGGAACTTTATAGTTTGATGATAAATGGAAGGTACAACTTTCATGGCATGAATCCAAGGCCTGCCGAGGATCGCATTGTGTGGGGATGGGTAGTCGAGTATTAAGAACTTTACCTATTAGTTAACTCCAGCAGCATACGTTGTCAACACTATTTCCCCTAAGGTATGTTTGACTTCTCCACTGAATTCGACTAGCAGAGTGGACTTTCGGGTTAAATCGTCCTCTCTTAAACCCATACCTTTTAAGGCGTCAAGTATCAACAAGTTGGTGGAACTACCTGTGTCTATTAATACTCGGCAGATGAGACAATTACCGATTGATAAAGAGATTACCAGGCCGTCGTGATGATCACCTAACTCTTCGGCTTTGGAATCGTCGAAGGTGATGGCAGGTGCCTCGGTGGCTTGTGATCGCCTTGCCTCTAATCGGATTGGCTTGTCGCCTTTGCTTTCTCTAGCGTATATTTTGGCGGCCGAGTACGTGTTGCCACATACGTCTGACCCTCGTGAAATGGTATTAACAACTTTAGTGTGAATCAGAGATGATGGTTTATCAGACGTTACCTAGTCCCTTCGATCAAGGGTTGCTTTTGTTTTGTCGGATATGATGTCACGTAGTAGCCCCTGTGCGAGGAGTCTTGCGACTTCCTTGCGGAGGGCTATACACTCATTTGTGGAGTGACCATGGTCTCCATGAAACTCGCACCATCGGCTCATGTCCTTCTTGGTGTCTCGCTTGTCGCTCTTTTGAGGCCACCTTACTTCTTTCCCAATATTGTCGAAAGTCTTGACGAGCTCCGACACAGAGATGTTGAAGTTGTAAGAGTGGACCTTCAGAGGGAGAGTTAGGTTATTCTTCCAGTCTTGGTTCCTGTCATAAGAGTTACTTACCTGACTGGGGTCGCTCCGCCCCTTGGGATAGGGTTGGTGTCGTCGATCGCGTCGATGATCCAAAGATGACCTTCGATCGACTCGATCGGGGCTCTTGCTTGCTTTTTAGGGTTCTTCATCTTCCTCTAACCTGACTTGGGCCATGGTCTTTTCCTGCACGTCCTCGAAGCTTCGGCACGGGTATTTGGTCAGTTCGCGATAGAGTTCGCCGCCCCTGATCAACCCCCGTCGGAAGGCTTCGATGCATGTTGGGACATCGTAATGCGGGATCGCGACCTTCTCCTTGTTGTACCTGTTAAGATAGTCTCTTAGAGGTTCGCCGTATCTTTGCACGATCCTATATAGATCGCTTGATTGCTTTTCTAGTCTTCGGCTGCTAGCGAACTGGATTTTGAATGAATTGACTAGATCTGCGAACAAAGCGATGGAGCCCTGCGGCAAATGCATGAGCCATGTTAGCGCAGGTCCCGCAAGGGTCATGTCGAAGCTCTTGCACATGACTGCCTCGCGGTTCCCTCTTGGGATCGAAATGGTCATTAATTTTTTCCTATAAATTGAAATGTGATCATTGGGGTCTCAGGTCCCATCGTAGTTGGGCATGTTGGGGACATGGAATTTCTTAGGGATCTCGACGCGTGCAATCGCCTCTACGAAAGGTGAGTCTTCATATCCGTCGATTGCTTCCTTCTCGATTGGCTGCAGGACTCTTGGAATCCGAGCGATGAGATCGTCCAAGGCCTTCATATGCTCGCTGATAGCTTGCTGTATGAGGGCTTTGAGATCCATTGGTGCAGTGACCTGTGGAGGGACTACTCGAGAATCTGGAGGTTCAGTCACGGGAATTGGTACGTTAGTCGTAAGAAGAGTGACTGAAGGAGTTTCAAACATACCAGTAGGTTGGGAAACGTTCTGAGTGGTTGCTTCCATGGGCATCGAGGTTGCTCCATCCATGTTGAGTGGTGTTGAGAGTCCTTATGTGTTGACCACGCGCCTTGATCCTCCTAGGGCCGATGCGGCCGAATTCACCTGCGATTTCAGCTTCAGATTGAGCACTTAGAGTTTCAGCTTTTGAGCGCTGTTGGGCTAGCTCTTCCTGGCGGATGGTCATGTTCTTCGCCAATTCTTGGATTTGAACATCCAAAATCGGTTTATTTGGCGTGATCTCTGGCCTGGTTTGCGACCTGGGCGTCGGCTTGAACTTGGCCTTCAGCGAGGACCATGGGGTCTGTGGAATTGGCCATGATTGGATGAGGATCGGATCGTTGATTGGCTAATTTCCCCACGGTGGGCGCCAAAATGTTTTAGGGCGAAAAGATCGAACCGACCTGAATCGCCTTAAGAAGGGCAACTAGACAATGATGAGATTATTTATATCTAAAATAATCCAAATCAACTTAACAACTGAATAAATGAGATTAATCGAGTATAAAATAAGGTTATCTCCCAAGGATGAGAGAGCAATCGAATACAGAGATTCAGTCGACGGTCGCTTCAATATTGGAATGAAGAACTAAGCTAGAGAATGTTTGTAGTATCAAATAAGAAAGTAGTGAATTGTAACTCGTATTCAGTAGGAATGATAATGTCTGTTACAAGAGCCTATCGAATCTGATCTTTATGCTAATCTTTAAAGCTAACTAAACTAACCGTTCCTCCGAAATCTTCGGGAGTCGTCGAACCGTCCAACTATCCGCCGAGATTCTTGCCAACGTCTCCAACGTCTTCTTCCTCCCCGCGTTCCTCTCGTCATGGGTCGGCCTCATGGACTGAATAAATCAGGGCCCAACACGTACCATACTAGAAGTTCATATGTAGTGCACTAAAGGTTCACATATAATAAACAGAGTAAACATGCATTAGTAACGCATTTATGAACCTAAGTATAAGTTTGTGAACCTTTAGTATGAAGTTTTCTGAACCCCTAGTATAAAATTATTTTGTAAATCTCTAGTACAATGTTATTGAATGGTTTGGACCGTAGTCAATATATAACATTGTACTAGAGATTTACAAATTAATTTTATATTAGATGATTATAAAATTTCATACTAAAAGTTCACAAACTTATACTTCTCTTCATGTATATACATGAACCTCATAGTTAATATACATGAACCTTGCAGTCAATACACATAACGCCAAATGTGAGGATTTTCTATTTTCGTATGCACATGCAAAATTTCACTAGAAACATATCAATCCAACACAAGAATGCACATAGGGCAAGTTTTACTGGAGAAGACAAATAGTACCAAAAGCTTGAGTTGTTCATTAACACTATCATTGTGATAGTTATACAGGTCATTATCCACAACAAAGAATGTAAGTACAACCCATTGATAATTCATACTACACGCTAACAAGACAAAAACCAAAAGATAACATTTAACAATATATTGAATCAAGATCTAGGATAAATTAAAGTTTCAGCTAGCAAGAAACTTTTTCTCCAAAACAAACAATCTCATATCACTCATTGGCTAACATCAGCACCACTGATTTTCGAGATCCGTCGGCGAATCATCCCGTAGGTATGTGTCTTCCTCTCCTACGAGTCATCCCGGATCCTTTCAATGTAGATTCCACCGCAAAAACTCTTCTTATCTCAGAAATTGAACTCGGACCAAGCTCCTTGACAGTGTTTAATTATCAATATTTTATTTTCATAATATAAAAACTAATGGGCGTCATCTTGGGCCAGTTTTGTTATTTATTACTGAACTTGTCACCGTGTAAAAAAGCATCCGCTTTTTCTATTTCATTGAACTTTTAGTCTGAATCATACGTAAACTCCATCCAATAGTCCTTAACCATTAGTATTTTACACGCAACTTAATTAACGGATGATCTAAATACACTCCGCCATTTTTTCTATATATACTCCTATGTAGTATGCGTACGCAATGCCTACTAGAATCAGTCTCCTTTAAAAAAAGGAAAAATAAATAAAAATAAAAAATGGTAAGCATCATCTTTAAAAAAATTAAAATAAATCTTTTCTAAAAATAAATATTTAAAAAAAAATTGGTACGCACCTATGGTGTGTACCAATATTATACATCTTTTTCTTTTAAATTTTTTTTCAAATTAAAACAATCTATCAAATAAATAGATATTTTTTAAATAAAATATTTTTAACTAAATATTTAAAATAAAACTTTTTAAAAAGTATTAAAAAATAAATAAAGATTTAAAACAAATATTTTTTTATAAAAAAAATGCATTTTAACTTGTCTATAATTTTTTTTTAAAGAGGTCAAAGTATAAAAAGCGGTTTTCCAAATTTAAATATTATACAATATCGTATTATTCGATTTCGGTTATGCTAAGTATAATGTAACCGATGTTCGATAATGAACTTAGAATTACATTATACATAGTATAACCAATTCAAATAATATGATAATGAAGTTTGGATTACACTAATCTTTGTATAACCGATATTCGAATAATACGATAATGAAGTTAAAATTACATTATGCTTAGCATAACCGATATTCGAAGAAAACAATAATGAACTTAGGATTACATTATATTTAGTATAACCTACGTTCGCATAATACGACAATAAGTTATAAATATATAATACTTAGTATAACCAATATTCAAATAAATATGATAATGAACTTATAATTACGTTATACTTAATATAACTGATATTAGAATAATACAATAACCAAGTTAGGATTACATTATACTTAGTTGAACCGATGTTCGAATAATACCATAATAAAGTTAGGATTACGTTATACTTAGTATAAGCGATATTCAAATTATACGATAATCAAGTTAAGATTACATTATACTTAATAGCCGATGTTCGAATAATACAATAATATATAGTATTCAAATTGGGAAAGCCGCTTTTTATACTTAGACCGCTTTTTTAAAAAATAGACACTTAAGATGCCTCTTTTTTCTTAAAAAATATTTTTTAATTTTTTATATATTGTAATATTTTTTAAATCTTTATTTTAAATCTTTATTAAAAAATATTTTTTGAAAAATATTTATTTATTTGAAAAGATTAATAAATATTTTCTTATATTGGAGATGCGTACCAATATTTTGTAAATAAAAAATATATTTTAAATTATTTCAAAAAATATTTATTTTAAATTATTATTTTAAAAAAAAATATCTATTATAAATTATTATTTTTAAAAAAAATATTTAAAGATTGTACACATCATATTTTACCAATATTTTGTAAATAAAAAAAATTTAAAAATTATTTCAATAGATGTGTGCCATTTTTTTTTGCTTTAAAAAATATTTTGAAATAACATTTAAAGGAGGTAGGCGTCTATAACGCGTACCAAACCAATACTGATGTGACCATGGGCCCCATCAAGGCTAGAGACTCATCACACGGCCCCAAGCTAGCTCCCAAGGCCAGCGTGCGCCACCCGACGGCACTCAAGAGGGGATTTCTACACTTCTGTGAGCCAACTGCATCTTCCTTTATATTTCATGTGATATGTGATTATATACTATAGTGTCCTTTATATTTCATGTGATATGTGATTATATCCTATAGTTTCCTTTATATTTCATGTGATATGTGATTATATCCTATAGTTTCCTTTATATTTCATGTGACATTTGATTATATACTATAGTTTCCTTTATATTTCATGTGACATGTGATTATATACTATAGTTTCCTTTATATTTCATGTGACATGTGATTATATACTATAGTTTCCTTTATATTTCATGTGATATGTGATTATATACTATAGTTTTCTTTATATTTCATGTGATATGTGATTATATCCTATAGTTTCATTTATATTTCATGTGATAAGTGATTATATACTATAGTTTCCTTTATATTTCATGTGACATATGTGATTATATCCTATAGTTTCATTTATATTTCATGTGAGATGTGATTATATACTATAGTTTCCTTTATATTTCATGTGACATATGATTATATACTATAGTTTTCATTATATTTCATGTGATATATGATTATATACTAGGAGTAAAATTCCGGTGAGGAAGGCCTCTTAGAGAAGGAATAAGGATGGAAGCTGAGTGGGCCTGCCCGTGTAAAATTAGTGTTTTGAGGATTGAAAATTAGCGGGCTCCTAAAACACTGTTCTCTCTCGCTTTTCGATTCTCTCCTTCATTCCCTGAAATCAAACCGTTCTTCTTCGCTTTCTTGCTCTCTTGCTCTCGCTCTCTTCTCGATTCTCTCTTTCACTTTCTCAAATCGACCATCCGCTGCATAATCAAGCATTTTCCGAGCGATTTCCAGCGATTCGAAAACATAAGCCCTAGAAAAGGCGATTTCCACCGAATCAACAGAAAAGAAGAAGAATCGTCGCAACAAACTAGAACACAGAAATACGAAGAATCAACAGCAAAAGAAGAACAAAATGAGGTCAAAGATAGCAAGTGGAACACAAGGTATATTTCTCACTAAATACATAATTGCAAAAGGTAGATATAGAGATTTCTCACTAGATACATGCTCTGATTTGAAATATCTTCTATATATGTCACTCGCTGCTTTTGCTCTAACATGTGTGTGTAGATGCATCGCTGAAGAGTGTTGGTGCATAATAGATCAGTAAAGTGAAAGACTGAATATAAGTTTGTGCATAATAGATCAGTAAAAATATCTTCTATATATGTCACTCGCTGCTTTTGCTCTAACATGTGTGTGTAGATGCATCGCTGAAGAGTGTTGGTGCATGAGTAAGTGTTTGTAGGTGCATGACTTAGTGTGTGATGGTGTTTGAGTAACTATGTGTGTATATGCAAGACTTCATGAGCCTATTTATATAGGTGCATGACTGAAAACGAATTGGTGCATGAGTAAGTGATTATAGGTGCATCAACTAATAAACGTTGGTGCATAAGTAAATTTGAATCTAGATGCATGAATATATCTGTGTGCATGAGTCAGAGAATATGAGTGCATGAGTAAGTGTTTCTATGTGCATGACTTACTGTGTGTTGGTGCATGAGTAACTATGTGTGTATATGCAAGAGTTAAGAGTGTGTGTGCATGAGTCAGAGAATATGAGTGCATGAGTAAGTGTTTCTATGTGCATGACACACATAGTTACTCATGCACCAACACACAGTAAGTCATTCACATAGAAACACTTACTCATGCACTCATAGTGTGTAGATGCAAGGGTTAAGAGTGTGTAGATGCATGAGCCTATTTGTATAGGTGCATGACTGAAAATGGATTGATGCATGAATGAATATTTCTATGTGCATGAGTCAGAGAATATGTGTATGTGAGTGCGTGAGTAAGTGTATCTAGGTGCATGACTTAGTTTGTGATGGTGTATGAGTAACTATATGTGTATGTGCCTTCGTCTTTGTATGCAGGTGCTTCAGTTAAGAGTGTGTATGCATGAGCCTAACATGTGGTTATGTGAATAATACTGTCCATTATGAATGATATATGTGTATAATATGTAGGAAAAAGGAAGCATGGTGATGAAAAAAATCCACCCCATATAGTCAAGGAGTTAAGATATGGTACATTAATCATTAGTCAAACACCAGTCCAACTTATATCACCAAGCAAAACTCAAAAGAAATCCAGATCTCAAGCTAAAACAAAACAACTAGATCCAGGTACAACAAATACAACTTCGCCATCACCATCAATAACAAAAAGAGTAACAAGATCACAAAAATATGTAGACACTGGTAAGTCAAACAGAAATATAAATGCATCAGTCAAGTAGAAATACAAATGCATGAGTAAAAAATAACTAAAGTGCATGAGTTATTTCTTATTGGTGCATGAGTTATTTCTCTGTAATTTCTTGTTGGTGCATGAGTTGGTATGTTAGTGCATGACTTAATATCTGATATTGCATGAGTAATTAGTTGTTGGTGCATGAGTATGTTTGTGCACCAATAAACAACCACTCATGCACTTTAACAGTATAGTCACAAGCAAAAGCACTTATATGTGCAGCTTTACAAACACACTTATGCACCAATAAATAAGCACTCATGCATAAGTATGTTTGCAAAGGTGCATGAATAAGTGCTTGTGCTTGTGTTTAAAAATTTGTGCATGAACAATTTTTTGTGCACCGTGAATTAACAGACAGTGAAGACCAACAAAATGTGCAACCAACGACAATACATGGAGATGCACCCCCTCCCACTCCTCTGGCTGGTAAGCTAATGCTCATCATATCTCTTTAAATTTTTAATCACCATGGATTTGTTAGTCAATATCTAATGCCTTTGAGTTTTGAACACATGGAAGAGAAGAAAGACCCAGGGAAAAGGCCCTCAAAAATCAAAAAGGCCAAGGGTCTTGGATGAAGATCACATCGATAGTGAGGATGTACCTATTGCTGAGATGCTTTTGAAGATAGAGAGAAAAGCAACAAAAGAAAGGAAGTCTATTGCTAAAAAGGCTGCTGCAAACATAAAAGGGAAGGCCAGGATGGAGGTTGATGAAGAGAAGAAGAAAAAGAAAACAAAGACACAGGTGAGGGGGGATAAAGAGAAGGTGGAGAATGTGTTTGTCTTAGAATCCAAGATCCCAAAGCTGGGGAACAAAAGGGGGATTCTAGAACTGAGGAAGGACTACACAATGCTGGTGTGTAGAACACCCCCCTCTGTTATTTCCACCTACGTGCTTTCCCAATCTGATTTCACACCCAACCAGAGAAATGCTCTAATGGAAATCGACTTTGAAAGTGTTGTCCACTGGGATATAAAAGACATGCCTATGAGGCTAGGCCATTATGTCTGCAGCAGGTTTCACCCTCTCAATTCTACAATAAAACTTACTGATGGGAGAAAGATACCCGTTACCGATACTGATGGCTATGATTATCTTGGCATTCCAAAGGGAGAGGTTGAGATTGAGATTGACTTACCTAAATCACTCACAAATGAGGAGGTTCTGCAGAGACTGAAGGATGATTTTAAGGGGAAGGATATCAGGAATTTGACGGCCACCGACATCTTGAAGAAAATGAAACAGTATGATGGAGGGATTTGGTTTAAGAGATATTTCATTCTGTTGTTTGTCAACACAATTGTTGAATCTTATTCCAGTGGGAAAATAAACCTGAAGATTCTTCAATTGCTGGACAATGTTGATGAAATAAGGAACTTTAATTGGAGCTATTTCCTGTACAAGGCACTTATCAATTGCTCTGTTGCATGGGCAAATAAACAACAAAAGACTTTCAATGGCAGCTTGCTTCTACTATAGGTAAATATTCCCATTTTGGTGTTTTGATAACTGCATGAGTTAATGTGTGTAGATGCATGACTGAAAAGAGTATTGGTGCATCACTTATTGTGTTAGTGTATGAGTAATTATGTGTGTAGGTGCAAGGGTTAAGAGTGTGTAGATGCATGAGCCTATTTGTATATGTGCATGACTGAAAATGAATTGGTGCATAAGAAGTGTTTATAGGTGCATAAGCTTATACACGTTGGTGCATAAGTGAATTTGCTCCTGGATGCATGATAGAATATATCTGTGTGCATGAGTCAGAGAATATGAGTGCATGAGTAAGTGTTTCTAGGTGCATGACTTAGTTTGTGATGGTGCATGAGTAACTATATGTCTATGTGCCTTGGTTTGTGTATGTAGGTGCTAGAGTTAGTAGTGTGTAGATGCATGAGCCTATTTGTACGGGTGCATGACTTAAAATGAATTGGTGCATGAGTAAGTGTTTATATGTGCATAATCTAATGATTGCATAAGTAAATTTATTTCTAGATGCATGAATATATCTGTGTGCATGAGTCAGAGAATATGAGTGCTAATAAAGGCCACTGAGTGCATGAGTCAATCATTATCTAGTAATATATGTGTTTGCTTTACAAGTATTCTATGACTAAATTCTTTTTGAATTATGTTTTCCAGTTGATTTACGTGGACAGACTGAAGTGGAAAAGTCTGAATGTCCAGAGAAAATTCCCGATAATCAGGAACTGGACCACCAGGATGTTGAAGGATAGGGAGGATCAGGAGATCCTGCATGGTGGTTTCGGGAATGGATTTCTGTTGGGTAGACCAACCTTCACTGACCATGTAGAGGCAAGCGCGAGCAGGGAGGTGAATGAAGCTGAAGAAGCAGAGCTTGAAGTTCCAACTCAACCGGCAAATGTCGTTGAAACAGACGAGCAGATGAAGGCTTTTATGGAGGAATACTTAAAGGAGATAGAAGGCATGGCTCGTAGTGTACGAGATGTTTTAATGAAGAAGAAGCAAATCCCGCCACAGCTGAACAGTGTCTTGCAGACAGTCAACAACCAGGCTGAAAAAATTATCAACGTAAAGCTTACCTCAACGATTGAAGATGAGGTGTTTGAGGAACAAGCAACCCAAGACACTAAGTTCTGGGATTTAGCCATGAAATGTATGGAGGAGGTTGAGAAAACAATTACTGAACAGAAAGAACACAGCGGGAACATGTTTATTCCCGGATTTTCAGATCTTATTCACAATCACAAAAGAAAATGCTGAGAATGATGTGCAAGAAGAGGATGTTGAGAATGTTGTCAACATGGAGGATGATGAAGAAGTGGTGGTTTCTGACAAGGTCGTTGCTGGAGAAGTGGCTGGGGAAGACGTTGTTGAGAAGGACGTTGGTGGAGAAGTGACTGTGGAGGATTTTGTTGAGAAGCACAAGGAGGGTAAGGACAAGGACAACAAAGAAAGAGATACAGAGCAGGCAGAAAATAGGAGGGTAAGTGACTCTACGAAATTATTTGGTACATGATTCTCCATGAATGACATTAAGCTTTAGTGTATGATATTGATGCTTTTTCTGTATTATTGCAGATGGGTCCAGAAATCCCTAGTTTTGACTTGGGCCTATCACCAATATAGGTAAATCGCCTTTAAAATTATTGTTGAGGATGGTGTAGATGCATGAGCCTATTTATATAGGTGCATGACTGAAAATTGATTGGTGCATAAGTAAGTATTTATAGGTGCATAAGCTAATGAACGTTGGTACATAAGTAAATTTGGTCCTAGATGCATGAATATATCTGTGTGCATGAGTCAGAGAATATGAGTGCATTATTAAAGGCCACTGAGTGCATGAGTAAATATGTTTTTAGGTTACATGTAATATAGTTAACAAAAATACTGTTTTTTGAAGGTGGAATTGGAACACCAATTGGAGGCTATTGCTGTGAAGGAAGTTGTTGACAAGGAAAAGGATAACAAAAGTGAAAGAGACACAGAGGAGACGGAGAAGGATGCCGTTGCTGACAAGGACAAGGAGGATGACAAGGAAGTTGCTGACAAGGAGGTTGGAGAGAGTGTACAACAACAGGATGTAGATCAAGAGAAAGAGAGCGAGAAGGATCACGTTGCTGACAAGGAAGGGATGGGGACATACATAGGGATGGAAGAAATTATAGCTCAAGAGCACAAGGATGATGTTGAAGATATTGTAAAACAAAAGACTGTGGGTGCATGAGTCAATGAATATTAGTGCATGAATGAATAATTATTGGTGCATCAATGAGTTAATGAATATTTGTTAATAACTGTGAGTGCATGAATGAATGCTTTTTGGTGCATCTGTTAATAACTTTTTTTTTTGTATGTGTTGTAGGAGAACATCACCAAGCAAAAAGTGCAAGAGGATAATGTAAATAAGCAACCAAAAAAGGTATAGAAAACAAGATGTTTATATGTGAATTATTCATTGTCTAACTATATGTGAATTATTCATTGTCAGGTGAAATTTGTGTGCAGTTCTGATCCAAAAGGTATAGCTGAAGCTACACCAGCAGAGAAAATGAACATTTTTCCTTCTGAAAACACAATTTCGCCATTTAAAGAGAGAGAAGTAAATATTTCAGAAAGAACAACAGCCGATGAGAGGATCATTTACAATTGGATAACTGTTGAAGAAGGAGGGGAAAAGTACATAATTATATGAATTTGGTTATAACATTTAATAACATGTAGCTAGTTTACGAATTGATTTTTTTTTTGTGTTGCAGTGAAGATGTTTTCCGAATGGAAGATACAACTCTTAAGAAAAATGACTTGATTACATTGGCTGAAAATGCTCAAGTAGACAGTCTGTTAATTGATGCTTTTACGGTCATGTTAAATGAAAATGAAACATATAGGGGTCGTATGTCACCGTTGAGATTTTTTCTACCGTCAATAGCTATGGTAAGTCACAGTTTTACAACAATATTATGTTAATTGGTGCTCTAATTTATTAATTTCCATTTTTTTGTATTCGCAGACTTTTGCTTGTGAGGACACATTATACACAATGGAGGAGAAATCTAGCCTATTCACAGATACAGTGCTAGAAACATTTGCTGCTGTCAAGGGTTTTAAGAACAAAAACTACACAATTAAAAATGTTGATGTGGTAATTATCTTACACTCAACTTTTACTGGTGCATGAGTATGTTTATCAAACTGCATGATGTTTTTTTTATTGGTGCATGAGTTAGTAGGTCAAAGTTCATGAGTGATTGTGTGATTGTATGTTGGTGCATGAGACAGTGTTTTGTATGTTGGTGCATGAGTATGTTTATTAAACTACATGAGGTTTTTTTTATTGGTGCATGAGTTAGTAGGTTAAAGTTCATGAGTGATTGTGTGATTGTACATTGGTGCATGAGACAGTGTTTTGTATGTTGGTGCATGAGACAATGCTCAAAAGTGCATGGACCAATGCTTGTAGGTGCATGAAGTATTGTTTATAGAGTGCATGAACTACTGTTTCTGGGTGAATCAGTGAGTTAATTTGAAGGAATAGTTGTGAGTGCATGAGGGGGTGGATATATGTGCATGATAACTGCATTAATGTGCATGAGTAAGTCCATGTTGTTATTAGATAACTTATAATCTTTTTTTCTTTTACTTGTACAGTTCTTTTGCCCAATTATTAACCATGGGCATTACTATTTGATTGTAATAAATGTCAAGAACCCAAGTTTCCATATCATAGACAACTCATCAAGTGGGAGCGATGACAAGTATGGAAAAGTACCATCTACTCTAGTGAGTAGACATTGAGTATAATGATTTTATAACAATTAAAGGTTTTGATATACAGAAATGTGATAGAATTTAACTGCTTTATTTGTGCAGAGACATATAATGGTCAGTTTCTTCATGAATAATGACATGGAAGCCAAAGCTAAAGCAATTGAAGACATTGCAAATGTCCCATGTGAAAGGCTGCAAATGAAATGGAGGGATGCAAAAAACAAAGTTGACTGTGGGGTCTTTCTACTAAGACACATGGAGACATATATGGGCAATGGACTGTCAAGTTAGAATTCTAAACTGAATACGGGAGACAAACGCCAGTTGGCAAAGCTTGGGATCAAGTATTGTTATGCCCTCCTAACCAGCGAGTTTAATGAAAGGAAGGCCAGAGTTGAACAAATTATTCAAGAGAAAAAAGCTGGAAATGTAGCAGTTGTGCGTGGTCGTGGGCGTGGGTGTGGGAAAAAGAATGTTTCAATGTAATTTGGCTAATCTAGTGAACAATTTAGGTAATGGTTGTAGGAATTTGGTTTGGATATTTTCAGGAAACAGTAGGTATTTGTAAGTATATGAGTTTTTGTGGAAAGAAACAGTAGGTATTTGTTTGTTTGAATGTTTCTCATTGAAAGATCAATGCTCATTCAAGCGTTGCAACAAACTGCATGAGTCATTGTTTGTTGGTGCATGTGTTAATATGCAAAAATGCATGAGTTATTATTTGTTGGAACTTGGAACAAAATTAGTGATTTTGTATTGGTGCATGGGTAGTATGTGGAAAGTGCATGAGTTATTATGTGTTGGTGCATGAGTTGATTTATAAAAAGTACATGAGTTAATGTATTGGAACTTGGAACAAAATAGTGATTTTGGTGCATGAGTAGTATATGGAAAGTGCATGAGTCATTGTTTGTTGCTGCATGAGTTGATTTATAAAAGTGCATGAAGAGGGAGGAGTATTTAAAGAGGAGCAAAACGGAGGGAAGTCGAACCGACGCATTTGACAGTTTATCATTTCTCGCTCTCATACCTCTCTCTCTCTCCTTACCCCTCCCTCTCTCCTTCCGAGAAAGAAAATAAATAAATATGTAGTATGTTGGTGCATGAGTTAATATGTAAAAGTGCACGAGTTGATATGTGGAGAGTGCATGAGTCATTGTTTGTTGGTGCATGAGTTGATATGTAAAAGTGCATGAGTTATTATATGTTGGAACATGGAACAAAATTGGTGATTTTGGTGCATGAGTACTATGTGAAAAGTGCATGAGTCACTGTATTTTGGTGCTTGAGTGAGTATATATAAGTGCATTTCTTAATATCTGAATACATATAAAATTTGAAACACCTAATTAACATATTGAGGACAAGTCGTGAATTAGTGAAAGGTGCATGAGTCACTGTATTTTGGTGCATGAGTGAGTATACATAAGTGCATTTCTTAATATCTGAATACATATAAAATTTGAAAACACCTAATTAACATATTGAGGACAAGTCGTGATGTTATGTCCCGACCTTTTACAAAGAGTACATAATCTTGTCTTCTTCCTGGAATTTTCGATTCCAACCTCTTGGCCGCTTCTAATGCGCATCTTCCTGAACTTGTTCTTTGCCATTTCGGGAGGATGGACATTCACTTGATCCGGTAACGGGCCTACAAATTTCTCAAACTTATAGTTGCTAGCTGATGTTGAGGCAGAAGGATCAACTACTTGTGACCTTGTGAGTGCAACCTTTTGTTCCTTTAAAATAGCTAAAAAGTCTTTCAATTTGTCCATGTCATCACCAACAATGTCGACACAAGAGTACATTTCTGTCATCACTTCAGCCAACAGCCTCTTCTTTTCATCAATTTGAACACTCGCATCATACACTGCACCATCCACTTCAAAAATTGGTTGTAGAATCGCTTGCTTCGTCCAGCGAGTGTTGATGAGGGTAGGAGGCAAGACAGTTGCATGAGTATTCTTTAAAGCAAAGAAAATATGTCGACAAGGAAAGCCCATAGTGAGGAAATTATTGCAAGAACAATGATACTCATTACTTGCAACCAGTTTCTAAAAAGCACAGATTCTGCCAAATTCGTCTTCAACCTTAAAGTGATGGATATCAACATCTTTTTTCAGTTCATCAAGGCTGCAATGATACGTACCACTAACAAACGCCTCCTGGACATCATAAAATGAATTGATAGTGTAAATAGATGCTAGGTTCTTTTCAAACTGGTAAGGCGTCTTCATCCGTGGAGTGCAGGTAGCGGAATCCATATCACACTTCTTCTGATTATGCCGCTGCGATTCAATTGCATTGCTATACTGCATCATGAACACCACTAGGCTTGATTGAGACCCTATGAAATTTCCAAAAAAACTGTTTTGACTCTCAGACCTTGATGTCGTCCTCAGTAGGGACGACACTCTCACATCATGAAAAAATGTAGGGATCCAATAACGTCGTAGTTCAAACATTACTCCTAGCCACTCATGCCCTTGGAAACCAAATTCTTCAAGAACCGAGAACCACTCATTTTCAAACTCAATTGGAGTGAGTTCGTCACTCCAAACAATCTTCTTGAACTTCTTTTCGAACGAATCAATGATAGAAGGATTTGTATTTGGAGGGAACTTAACCTTGTTAGCAACCTTCATCATTATATGCCACATGCACAACCGATGGACAGAATGAGTAAACACTCATTCAACATCAGCCTTGACAGATGCAGCTTCATCGGTTATAATGACATGAGGTTCATGGCCCATCGCCTTCTTGAAATTCTCAAATAACCACACATAAGACTCAATGTATTCATGCAAAAGCAAAGCAACAACAAATGTAATAGACCTCTTATGATTGTCCACTCCAGTAAATGGTATGAACACCATATTATATCTGCAATATGGGGTGCAAGAGTTTGAGCATGTTAGTGCATGAGTGACTGACTATATGTGCATGAGTTACTAGGTATAGGTGCATGAGTTACTCATTATAAGTGCATGCATTGCTCATTATAAGTGCATGAGTTGATGAGTATAGGTGCATGACTTACTCATTATAAGTGCATGAGTTACTCAAGGTACATGGGAAAACCATTTGAAAAACATAAATCAGATTACATAAGTAAATGCATGAAAATAAAATTACCTAATCAATTGGTATGTAGCATCAGCCGACACTACATCACCGAAATAAGAGAAACTCTTCCGATTGATAGGATCACACCAAAGCAAACGGCATAGCTGGCCCTCCTTGTTTACATCATAGTCAAAGTAATATGCATTACAACATTCTTTCTTCTTCAAAAAGTCATTGATGACAAAATCCATAGAGATATCCTCCCAAGGGTTACTAGGTATAGGAAGAGGAGTATACAGCCCATGAGGCAGCTTGGACTTGGCCTTAAGACACACTATGCAAGAGGCACAAAACTTGGCCACTTTCCTATACATGTCTGGCCAGTAGAAATGTTCCCGGAGTGTACTTAGGGTTTTATCGACCCCAAAGTGGCCCATGAGTCCCCCGCTGTGCGCCTCTTGTATGAAGAGCCTACGTAGGGAACCCTTAGGTATGCACAACTTCGACCCCCGGAACATGTACCCGTCATGCATATAAAAGTTATCTACCCCCCCCCCCCCCCCCCTTAACCTGACATGCGAGAAACTTTTCCTTAAAATCTTCATCCAAAGCATACAACTCCCTCATGAAAGAGAACCCTAACATCCTAGCATCAAGAGAGTTAAGCAAAGTATACCTGCGTGATAGGGCATCGGCCACAACATTGTCCTTGCCCTTCTTGTGCTTGATCACATAGGGAAAGCTTTCAATAAACTCTACCCACTTGGCATGACGCTTGTTCAACTTGCTTTGTCCCTTAAGATACTTCAGGGCCTCGTGATCAGAGTGGATAACAAACTCCTTAGGAAGAAGATAGTGTTGCCATGTGTGAAGCACCCAAACAAGAGCAAACATCTCCTTATCATAAGTGGGGTAATTGAGCTCAGTCCCACTAAGCTTTTCACTGAAGTAGGCAATCGGCTTGCCTTCTTGCATTAGGACTCCTCCTAACCCAATTCCAGAAGCATCACACTCTATCTCAAAGGTCTTGTTGAAGTCCGGAAGAGCCAAGAGCGGGGCGTGGGTCAACTTGTCCTTCAAGGCCTGGAAGGCTCCTTCTTGTTCTTCACCCCAATGGAAGGTGACCTTCTTCTTAGTCAGCTCAGTGAGAGGCATGGCGATGGTGCTGAAATTCCTCACAAACCGACGGTAGAACCCGGCTAAGCCAAGGAAACTCCGCACCTGAGTCATAGTCGTGGGCGCCGGCCACTCTTGGATGGCCTTGACCTTCTCCTCATCCACCTTAATACCCGATTTGTACACTATATAGCCGAGGAACACAACATGATCCGAACAAAAATGGCATTTCTTAAAGTTAGCATAGAGTCTCTCATTTCGAAGGACCTCTAAAACCTGCCTAAGATGTTCAACATGGGCACTCAATGATTGGCTATAAACAAGTATGTCATCAAAGTAAACAACAAAAACTTCCCTAGAAAGGCGCACAAGACATGATTCATTAAGCGCATGAAAGTACTAGGAGCATTAGTGAGACCAAAGGGCATTACCATCCACTCGTAGAGGCCGTACTTGGTCTTGAAAGTTGTCTTCCATTCTTCCATTCGTCCCCCTCCTTCATGCGAATCTGGTGGTACCCGCTCTTGAGGTCTATCTTTGAAAACACTTGAGCCCCATGAAGTTCGTCCAGCATATCATCCAAGCGAGGAATTGGATGCCTGTATTTTATGGTGATATTGTTGATGACTCGGCAGTCCACGCACATACGCCAACTCCCATCCTTTTTGGGCACCAAAATCATTGTCACAACGCAAGGGCTGAGGCTCTCTCGCACATAGCCCTTCTCGATGAGCTCTTGAACTTGCCGCTATAGCTCCTTAGCTTCTTCCGGGTTGGTCATATGCAGCCCGGTTGGGAAGAGTGGCTCCCAGAATGAAGTCAATCTGGTGCTCTATTCCCCGAAGAGGCGACAGCCCTGTCGGCACGTCTTTTTGAAAAAGGTTGTCATACCCCTGCAGGAGAGAGGCAATCGACGAAGGAAGTTCCTGCAATTCACTAGAAGAAAATAGGGCATAAGTGGGAACTAAAAGGAAACAAGGAGTACTTCCCTGGATGGCCGTGTTCACCTCCTTAGCCGTAGCGAGGAGAAGATGATTGCTCGCTCCTGTGGTCTGTCCTATGTCCAGCTTCTTCTTGGCCTTGGCACTTTGTTCGGCTTCCTTGGCACATCGTCGTTGCTCGTTGGCCGCATGATCTGCCATGATTTCGTGCGGCTTGATGGGTAGAAGAGTGTACTGCTTTCCTTCTAAAAAGAAGGAATACTCATTGGTGACACCATTGTACATCACCCCGCGGTCGTACTGCCAGGGACGCCCGAGCAACAAGTGACAAGCTGAGATGGGTAGCACATCGCACAACACCTCATCCTTGTAGCCACCGATCGAGAAGCTCACCTTTGCCTGCTCGGTTACCTTCAAAGGTGTGGTAGCATTGAGCCAATTAAGGGTGTATGGCTGATGATGTGGGGTAGTCGCAAGACCGAATCGTTCGACCACAGCCCGGTCGATGATGTTGCAGCATGAGCCACCATCAATGATAACGCTGCACACCTTGCCTTGGATAGAACATCGAGAGTGGGAGATAGTCTCTCGTTGTGAGGGCGGAGTCGCCTGCTCATTGGACATCAGCGTCCTCTTGACGACGCATGTCCGTGGCGATATCATCCTGTCGGCGTTCCTACGAGCAAAAGCAACAACAAAAGCCAGCAGAAGCAACAAGGGAAACGATTCTAACTTGACTACACAATTACGTTGTAGATTCAAGGAAGAGATCTCAGGTTAAGCAAGAAATAAGTAAGAAAGGCACGAAAAAGGGAAACAAAACTAGATAAGAGTTGCTAGCTAAGTAAAGCAAGATCCCAAAGTCTCTTGTTACCGATGGGGAAGCCACCGGCCTAATCTGCCTTGATGAGACCGTCCCAAGTGTACCTGGCCGGACGGGGTCTTCTCAAGCCCTTCGGGCCGGGACCACTTGACATGCGCCCTTGGACTTCTCAGGGCTTTGTTCGGGTCCGCCTCGCCTTAATTTCTAGACTACGAGCCAACTCTCCTATCTTTTTCTCTTTACGTTTTCTTCTCTTTTTTTTGATTTGGTTGGACCACGAGATCACACCAGAATTTCGAAGATCCCTCTTTTTTTTTTGTAAACAAATCTAGAAAAAGGGGCAAGCAAGATACACAAGATCTTATTATATCCAAACAAATCAGGCAAATTTATTTTCCCACCAAAAATAGCAAAAGATATCAGAATCTTGTCAAATCCAATTTAACAAGATCTTATCCCAAAACAAAAGATTGACACAATCAAATAAAATAAAATAAAATCTTTTGGTGCACAAAGAAGGGAATGGGAACGGCTAAGGTTTGTCTCGGCACCTCCTACCCGCCGCGGACAGCCACGCCCCGGGCCGCCGGAGCCACGCCGCGCCTCGGCCACCGGTCCTCTCTCGCTCGCGCACCAGGCCGTGGGTGTAGATCTACGGCCCTATGGGGCTCTCTCTCACTCGGTTCGGCTCACACTTGCCCAACCCCGGGTTTGTCTTGAACCTACAAATCGTAAAATATGTAAAATCAAGCAAGAAGAGCGTTTTTACCTTGCGGAGGCTCTGATACCAAATG
Source organism: Rheum nobile (assembly GCA_027886185.1). NCBI lineage: Eukaryota > Viridiplantae > Streptophyta > Magnoliopsida > Caryophyllales > Polygonaceae > Rheum > Rheum nobile. Next base: position 86,075 of record WOAB01000913.1, read on the forward strand.
ATGGCTTTCGCCCTCGAAGGATCGCTTCAGGGGAGGTAAAACACCTCGGACTACTTGCTGATCTGTCAATGAAGACTCGACTGCTTTGGGAAGTCAGAAATGAGCACGAACGGATGCACAGAAGCATTGTTGAGACCTTGGAATGAAAGAGCACGAACTCGAACCGGATAGAAGAACAACGACAACTAGGAATCCACCTGGTTGCCTTGAACGACTTGTAGAACCCAAGGAGTCCACCTAGGGTTCAACAAGGTTTGATAAATCCCTCACAAGAGTCCACTCGCGAAAGAAGAATCGGTTTGAGTTTGAATGCGTCGGAATCCACCTAAACACTCACACTCACAATTGAATTGAAGTCGAATCCTCAAACTTAAATTCAATCAATAATTCCAATCCAGGAATAGAGAAACACAAGGTTCTTAATTTTGATCAAAAAGCTCCTAAAACCAAACTCTAAACAAGCATATAAATAGTCTCCCAAATGTCACTTCAAAACCCTAAACACTTAAAAGAAAAAGGCCTAATGGGCCGTGGACTCCTTTCTCTCATTTCCCACGTGCAGTCGGCCTAAGTCTTCCCCCACGCCTCTTCTTGTGCCGGTGTCGGGTACCCTTGTAGTAACATGACCGCTGTGCTGCTCCCATGGCTCGACAGCCTGACCCCCCTTAGCTCCTCTTATAGGCCCAACATTAGTTGCCTAGCCCGACTCCTTGTGAGGACTCATGGCGCTCTTGTTGGCTCCTCTTCTTCTTGACTTTGACCTCGAGCCTTACGACGAGCACGGGTCATGGGTGGGTCCGGGGTTAACTCAGGCTGGTCCGATCTTGAACTTTGATTAAGCACGGGTGTGCTTACATCAACAATGCTTATCAAGTGGGACTCCCCGGCGATTATGGTGCTCATCCCACGTTCAACGTGGCCGACCTCTCTCCTTTTGTTCCCACGAAGTATGAGGACGAATTGGGGACAATTCTACTTCAAGAAGGGGAGGATGATGAGCCCCAATAACGGCTAGATGCCAAAGAGGAAGAGGAGTGCATAGAAGTCAAGAGTAATGGCCCGATCATAAGGGCTCGAGCTAAGGCCATAGCTCAAGCCACACAATCCATTGTCAATCGGGCCTTTCTTAGCCAAGGCTCTTTAGCTCCATTGGAACCGTACCTCCACATGATGACCACCATGGAAGGCATTGGCTTCACCAAGGTGCCGACACCTTCAGCCCTATGACATCCAAGGCGTCGTCATTGCCAAAGCCAAGCCAAGGCGCATGGCACCTATCCTTTTCTTTCCTATTTTAGTAGTTTAATTTAAAGACTTTGCATTTCCTTTTTGGGGGAGTTAGGCCACTTGCAAGTGGGCCTTCAACCCACTTAAGACCTTAGTCTATGTAAGCCAACTTGTGGCTTCCTTGCTCATTTGGTTAAAGATTAAAGGCTTAGAGCTTTCAAGAAGTTGAGGTGGTCCTCCTTCAAGGGTAGAGGTAGTCCTCCCCGGTTCAAGTCTTCAATCCAAAGCCACCAAGCTTGGATCTATCTTTGTTTTCCTTTCAATCAACAAGTAATTGCATTTGGATTTCTTTTACATCTTGTCTTGGTCTACAACTCTTCAAAATCTGCCAAGGAACCTCTTTGGAGGCTTCCCTTGGCCTTGTCTCTCCAAACACAAACATCTTCCTTCATTGCCTCTTCAAGGCCTCTCCATCGCCGACCATCCATCCTCGTCGGAGCTCCGCCGGCCTTGTCACTTCCCTCCTTGTTTCTGCCGCCGAGGAGAGTCTCAAGGGAACCTAAGGAATCATCTTTCTAGGAGGAGAAGAGAAGAGCTAGCTTGAGCCACGATCGAGCCCCCTTCGGTGAAGCAAAGCTTTCAAGCCTCCTTGTTTCACATCAGTCCTCCATGTTGGCATCCTCTGTCTGAGCAGAAGGCTATGGAACTGGTGTCGCTGCACCTAACAAATCTTGATGTGACCATGTCCCATCAAGAGGAGCCTCAAGAGATCTCGGACTCCCAACACAACTCAAGTGATGAAGGTGACTCAAGTGGTCTAGTGAAGGCCAAGAGCATCAAAACAAGCTTCCTCCCGGGGCTATCACTAGAGCTCGAGCTAGACACCTTCAAGAGGAGCTCAAGAAGGGTCTTCTATGCATAGAGGCTCTTACAAGCCTTGGAGGCCTCGGATACTCCATTTCTTTGCCGGCCATGACTCTCCTTGAGGCGCGTCCGAGCACATGAAGGCCTTTTATGAATTCGTTGGTTTTTATGACATTTTGAAACATGTTTTAAGATTGATTTTGGTGGTTTGCTCAGGTTGGCCGAGTTGGGCCTTTGTTGGGCTGCTAGGCTACTAGGAGGCCGAGAGCCTTAGACTCATGTCTTTCCCTTGCTGCCTATAGAGGCATTACTGGTTCATTTTCCTTAGACACGTTTTATAATCAAGAGAATACAGTTATTGGTTTGCAGTAACTCTCTCTTCTTCTCCATTGCTTTGTGCGTAACATCAAAGCTTCCTTGTTGAATCTCTAGGGTGTGTAATATCTCTAGGGGATCAACGTCCTCTTCTTCTTCATTGGTGAGTCATATCCAGCGTAAGGGAGAGCCTATCCAACACCTCCGCCATCCATCTTCATCACCGGCCACCCTCACGCCGCTCGTCTTCGTCGTCGCTGCAAGAGTGCCGCTCAGATCTCTAGCGTCAGCCATCTCCGTCAACATCCGCCTTCCGCCTTGTCTCGTCCATCCCACATCTTCTTCATCATTTTGAAGGAGTCTTCACGCTTCCTCGCCACCATTGCCTTGAGAAAGCCTAATCGTAGCCTCACAATCCCATCGCGCGCCGGCCATTCTTCGTCTTCGCCGTAGTTGGCCTTGGAAGCTTTCGGAGGGCATTGCCTTGCACCGAGTCGTCCATTGATCCTAGCTCCATCAAATCTGCTCGTAGCTCAGCAGTGCGGCGATGTACAGTATCAAAGATGTGCCTCCGAGGCACACCACATCGGTCGGCTACTGGAGTCGGATGTGTGAGTCCCTCAGAACCTCCCAAGGCGTCCCGTACCGCCTAAATTATTTATTTTGTAATTTATTATAGACGTATTTGTTTGACAATCATATTTGATTTATATTTCATTATAACGAACGTTAATTTCAATTAGATTTAAAGAAATTAAAATTTTGAAGAATATCTAAATTCTAATCGAATTTCATTATTAGAAATTAAATTTCAAATATTGAAATCTATTATATACTTATTTCTATTCAAATCTAATTATATACTAACTTTCTAATCATATTTGTATTAGTTTCTATTCAAATATAATTAGATTAGAAATCTAATTATATACTAAATTTCTATTCAAATCTAATTATATACTAAATTTGTAATTGTATTTGTATTAATTTCTATTCAAATATAATTAGAATTAGAAATCTAATTATATACTAAATTTCTATTCAAATCTAATTATATACTTTTTCTATTCAAATCTAATTATATACTAAATTTCTAATCATATTTGTATTAATTTCTATTCAAATCTGATTATATACTAAATTTCTAATCGTATTTGTATTAATTTCTATTTAAATCTATATACTAATTTCTAATAATGAATTAATTTAATCATTATTGTATACTAATTTCAATTCAAATATAATTACAAATATTATTATATACTAAATTTCTAATAATTAAATTTGCAAATTCTAATCAAATCTAATTCCTAATAATAAAATCTAAATTCTAACCGTATTTGCAATATAGAATAACATTTTGCAACAATAAAATATTCATTTATACAACAATATTCAATAAAAAACAATAATGAAATAAAATACAAAATTCTAACAATTTCGTTTAAATTCTAAAATCCAACAAATCTAAGTTCATATACAAAACTAAAGAATCAAATTCATATCTAAAATATAATTTCTAGTTTTGAATTCTAAAATCTATTTTCTAATTTCATAAATTCTAACAATTTCGTTTCAATTCTAAAATCAATCAAACGAATCTAAATTCATACCCAATATCTAAATTCTAGTTTCATAATATTCGTTTTCATAAATCCGATTCGATTTCATATTGGCCCATTTCGTATCCAATTTTACTAATTCTAAATTAGATTTCATAATATTTGTTTTTAAACCCTAAACCCTAATTTAATATCAAATACAATAATATTCGTTTCTAACTCTATCAATTCTAAATTACATTTCATAATATTCATTTCAATTCTAAATTAGCGAATCTAAACTCTATCAAAATCTAAATTCTAATTCATAATGAAATCCAAAATATTATGAAATTAAATTGTAAATTTAAAGCGCATTAAATACCTAGTGGACGTCTATCGGTGGGGGTGCGAGAGTCACAAGAACGTCGACCGACACATCTGGAATGCGTGTCGATCGGGTCACCGGTCGTCTGGCACTCCCACTCGCCGGTCGTCGAGCTAACCCCTCATCTTCCTCCGCCTCCTCCTCCATCGTCATCCAAGCCGTCGGACCACCACCGACCGCCGGACCACCACCACCGACCGGACCACCACCACGCTCACCTCCTCCTGCCGCCGCTGCAAGACCACCGCCGACTGCGCCCCGCTCCACCGTTGCAGCACCACCACCAAAACCACCCCTGACGCTTATTTCGACCCCCGAACCACCGGAAAACTCGCAAGAGGGAGAGGAAGCCGGATCCATAGCCAATTTTGGGTTTAGGCTTGAGGTTTAGTCGGAATCGTCACCTGAGTTTTTTAGGGTTTTTCGTTCGAAAATCGCCGGCTGGAGGAAGAAGAAGCTGTGCGCGACTTTAAAGTCGCGCACAACTTATGCGTTAACATTGAACGCAGAGCTTGTGCGCTAAATGTTAACGCAGAGCTTGTGCGTTAAATGTTAACGCACAGCTTGTGCGTTAAATGTTAACGCACAGCTTGTGCGTTAAATGTTAACGCACAGCTTGTGCGTTAAATGTTAACGCACAGCTTGTGCGTTAATTGTTAACGCACAGCTTGTGCGTTAATTGTTAACGCACAGCTTGTGCGTTAAATGTTAACGCACAGCTTAAATGGACTGGGCTTGTGCAAAGCCCAGTCCATTTAAGCCCAGTTAAGCTATGCGTTAAGATTTAACGCACATAGCTCTGATGGCCATATTTATTTATTTTTGATTTTGCCCCTTATACTGCTATTTTATGCGCACAAAATTATACTGTTAATATTAACGCACAAAATAGTGTACATTTAGACACATTTTTGTATACATATAACTTTTTCTTATATGAATCAGCCCCCTTGTATTTGTTCTTTAATGACAACAACTGAACACTATGTTTTGTTGGGTGTGAATCATCAGATCAAAAGCATTACGGACTACGGAGTAAGTAAGAACAAATTCTAGAAATCACATCATCTTGACTCACTCATGAATCTTGATCATGCCCAGCTCACTTACGCCCCAATTTGGATCCATTATCTTCTCTCTCTGACTTTAACCGATAAAGATTCCATAATTACAAAAGATAACCCCATCAAACTAAAACAAACCCACTTGATCAGCAAATTAAAAATAACATAAACTGTTACAGGAAAAAAAAAGAAGAAGCCGTTTTTAGCTAATCAAAATTCACTCTAATGCATTTGCAGCAAAAATTAACTTCTTACATACAACGAAAACTATAATTCACCTTTTTTTATGTACCCCCAATTCCCCTCCCTAAAATACAGAGCTCGAATTAAGTCAATTTTTTTAAAATTCAAATAAAAAAGAAACTAATTCCTAAATCAATATGGAACGACATCGCTACAATTGAAATCGTCGGAATTTCCGATGGTATCCTCCGGCCACGAGTCTCTCAACATCTTGAGCAGCATCTGCGCTTTCCTTTTGGCGCGTTCGGTGCAATCGCTCTGCACAAGCAGCAGCAGCTGCGTCATCAGCCCGGCGGCCACCGCCTCCCTCTGCACCCTCTCCGACGCCGAGCAAACTGCCAGCAGCGCACCCGCCGCGTACTCCGTCGCCCTCTCCGACACCTTAAGTATCGTCCTCACAAGCAGCGGCGCCGTGAGCGAGTGAGCCGCGAACGCCGCGCACCCCGCCGGCACCCTACAGAGCAGCTCCACCGTCGCCAGCGCCCTCTCCGCGTCCCCCTTCTCCAGATCCGCCGAGGCCGCCGCCATCAGATCCACCAGCACCTCCACCGCCCCCGCTGCCACCGCCCTCTGCCGGTGGTGCTTCGCTAAACAGAGCGCGAACAGAGCCTTCACCCCGACCTTCACCGCCCTCGCGCAAACGCCGCCCTCACGCATAATTCCGATTACTCCTTCAAACACCCCATCCGCGCCGCTCACTCGCGACCGTAACTCCGCCGATCTGGTCCCTGCCACCACGGATTCAATCACCGCAGCCGAATTGACCCGGACATCGATCCGATTCGGCTCCAACAATAACCCCACCAAGAACGCGATTCGATCCGGATCGGATGCGATTGAATTGCACTCAAATTCGCCCAATTGGAACAGAGCGAGTAACGCAAGCGACTCGCTCGTCAACTCGACCGAGTCAGAATCGGAATCGAACAAAATCGATAAGAGGACGGCGCGTGTGTTGGGGAGAGAGGAGAGGAGGGATTGATTCTTGTCTGAGTCACGCGCGAGGCGGGAGAGGCGCGTGAGGGCGGAGGCGCGTGAGGGGGTTGAGAGAGACGAGATTTGAGAGAGGAGGGATCGTAGGAGGGAGGGTTCGGCGGGCTGTTTGGGTGTGGGGATGCGCTGGACGCCGAAGGAGTGGTTGGCGACGCACCAGTCCTGGATGAGGCGGCGGAGCGTGTGGTTGGGGATGAGGGAGAAGTCGGATAGAGGAGAGCGCGTGACGGGGCAGGTGGTGTTGCCGGTGGAGATCCATGACTCGATGCTGGCGCGGTCGTAGGTCTGGCCGGTGGAGACGGTGACGGGGTCCGACATCAGCTCGAGGGAGATCGGGCAGCGGAAGTAGTAGGGGATCTGGACAGCGCCGGAGTCGATCGGCTCCGGCATCGCTCGCCGATCTCTCATTCAGAGATTTTCTTGATTTGCTGATATTGGCGCGCGTGTGAGCTTCTTTTGTGTTTTGCGGAAATCGAAATTCCGTTGTGGATTTTGAAGAGGAGAATTGAGATTTATTCTGACTGGGGTGCAGGGGGCCACACGTGTGGCATCTGAGCTACACGCGGATAGAGGCGGAGGAGTCAGAGCTCAGAGTGTGTGTGGGTAACCACATAGACAGGTTAAGGGAGTTAAACTTAACTGTGGTTGAGTTGTGGGGACACGTCTTTGATGATGATGAGTGCGATTGACGAGGAAGTTTTGGTCAAAGATGAGCCGGTGACTGTGGGACCCACCCTACTCTTTTCTGTTTTCCTGAATATAAAATATACTCCCTCCCTCCCGATTTGTTTGTTCTGTTTTGATCGGACACACTTGTTGAAGCGAGTTTTATATCGTTAATATCTCTAATTACATAATCCTAAAAATTATAATTTTTTGATATTGTCAAAATACTCATTGAGACGAATCAAAAAAGACCACACATGACTATGTTTTTTCTTATATATTGAAAAAAATCTTAAAAATTCTCTTCAACGGTGAACAGTGTCCAAAAGTCAAACATGACAAACTAACCGGGACGGAGGGAATATAATTTATCTCAATAAACACTTTTAATTTTAACCTGCCAAAATACTTATTTTAAATTCCATTTATTTTTAAAGTATATTATTTAATTTTAATACTTCATGTATTCTATTGTACAATCAAAATAAAATATTCTCATTGTAAATACTATCATAAATAATTTATAAGAAATTATTTTATACAAAGAGATGAAAGCAAGGCACTCAATTTTTTTTACCAAACACACTTATTATTATCTTTATAATTGAAAATATTTTTATAAATAACACCTCCAAACAAACCTTAGTAGGGTTATCGGTTACCCAACATGAAAGAAAATATTGCTGAAAAAGTTGAAATTATATGTTGTCAATTCATCTAGAGTAGATAGGATCAAAAGCTTAATTATATAATCAAGCATGGCGTGGGATGCTTTACATATTCTATTATATATATATTAAATTAGAACCTAATTTGATAAACGACACCCCTTATTAAATTTTTTACATGTTATTTTAATTTTAATTTTAATTTTTTAAATTAAAATTTATGAAAGATTTTTATTCTAAATCTAGCACTAATTTTTTTCTAATTTAAATAAGAATCAATCACAAAGATTACAAATAAAATTACAAAGATTACAAATCAAAAACTTTCATAAATCTGATCAACTCGGAATTAGACTGACATTCTCTCACCAAAAACCTAAGAATTGGACTAATCTCCATGTGAGTCTTCTTCAAAAGAATTATCCAGAACACACTACTACAATATTGAACAAATGAAACAGTCAAGTGCAACTGTTTATTATTAGGAAGCAGTTTAGGGTAGCGGTTACCTATTAAAGCGGTTTTTAGCAACGGTTTATAATAATGAAGCAGTTTAGATTAGCTGTTTAGTCAAATACATTGTCTTTTGCAGCGGTTGTTATAAATTGAATCTAATGAAACGGTTGTACCTATTATAACGGTTTATTAATTATAAACATAACTCTATTGAAGCGGTTTTACATGGCGCACTTCTAATTATTCTCGTGCCTTAATTATGTCTTTTCCGCTTTAGAAGAAATAAAACAATACGTCAAAATTCAGAGACGTCGCGTCGGGTTTGGGTTCATCATTCCAATTTGTTTCTTCTAGAAAGCTAGGGTTTATTCATGCTCTAAAATTTGAAGGAGAGCTCGCGTGATTAGGTGATTCATTTATAAAATTCGAGAGAAGAGGAATATTTGGAATGGGTTGGGGTTCTTAGTTCGTGTGGTGCTGCTTCTATCTAATTCCTGATTGTTTCTGGAATTTCCCCCAGTCAGGTGCTCAAGTTCACTTGAATCTGCTGCTTACAAGGTGTGTACTTTTTTTTCCATTAACTTTGTTTTTCTTTTGAACAACGAGTTTGCTAATGTTATGGTTCGGTTGTATCGTTTCTGCATTTTTTGATGCTCAACTTTGTTTTTTTCATCTAATTCTCAATCGCCGGAATTTTTTGGTGTTTATACAGTGGCTGCTTAATGTGGGTTATTTGAGGGTTGTTCAAAATTTCTTCCTTACACAAGCTACGGTCCTTTTGTAGTGGGCTTGGGCTGCTATGAGGTGGCCTCGGCTATACATTCGACCACTTCCCCTGCAACTTCAGGTATAGAGCGCCAATCGGGACTAATTTGGGTACTTTTAGACTGAACATGAATTTGGCCTTTGGTTCATTTTCATCCGTGTCAAATTGTGACTAGTGAGAGAAGTGGAGCATAAATTTGCATTATTCCCTACCTGTTTAAAGAAGTTGGGTGCATTTTTTTGCTGTAAAGTTTGTCCATTGCTCTCCTTTTCCATTTTTGGAGCTGTAAATGCTTGTGTGATGGTGGTTGACCTTTTAGGATATAGTGTCACCTCCTCCACTTGGTTGAAGAAATGCTATAAAGCTCTGTATCTTGTTGCTTTTGACTGGTTTTTAAACTCAATAACCAACTTTGTTTTCTGGTTAGGTGATGAAACTCGTAGGCTTATAAAGTAGGTGAAAATTTGTTTACTTTCTAGCTTGTTTGATGTTTGATTTTACTATTGGGATCTCATTGTGTTCAATTTCATTTTTTTCTTAGGGAAACAAATTTCTAATCTTGGTTCTAGTGTGAATTAGGGAATAACTTTTGTGAAACTATATGTGAATACCACATAATCAATAGCTTGGTGGTCAGTTGTATGATTGTTGTTGTTTGTATAGGATCCATAAACCACGTTGTTGTTTGTATAGGATCCATAAACCACTATATGCCAGAAGATTAAGGAGAGGGGGTTTGAGTTGCTGGACTCCTTTATGTTGATCATCTATTTTTTTTTATCATTGTTCTATATGTCTAAAAGACTAACACATTCATGCTCAATTTGATATATTGAACGGTTTCATTTGAGAGTGTCACAAACTTTAATACAAAGATAATATTCTCTTATGTTGTGCATGAAGGTTGAAGCTATGATAATATCTCCAAAGAAAGTTGAGTATGTTGTCCAAGTTTTAAATGAATTTAGTGTCAAGCCACAAACTTGTTTTCAATTAGGAGTTGACATTGGTGAAAACAGCCTTACATATTGAGGAAAATCAAGTTATAGCAAGCTCAATTTAGTAAAGATGTAAGAAGATAAGGGAGACAACGATTGAGAGCATAATATAAATGGCTCTAATATATGCAATTATGATGACTAGTTGAGAATTACACTGAGATACCAAGTATACTAACCCCGATAGTTCTGCCAACTTTGAGTCTTCAATATTGAAAGTGAAGAGACTAGGTACAAGATCTATAATAGAATGGCCAAGCTGACTTACTAGAGTGTAACCCTAAAACACAAAGAGTAAGATATCAATTGAAAGTACAAAACTGAATTTGCACAGAGAAACAACATTCATCCTCTCTGCAAAACCTACTTGCTACTCATGGTAGAAATTAGAGGATAGTCAGCTTCAACAAGAACAAGAACTCCTCTACACCTGGTGTAAAAATATTCTTTTTTACACCTTTTGATTGATCAATAGAAAATTAGGAAATATAATAATTATGATAAAAGTAAAAATTTCTGATAAAAATTTAAGACAAATTCAAAAAGTAACTTTGACCCAAATTTTCACTTTATTCCCAAATTTTTAGTTTGATCCAAAATTCAAATTAGAATAAAATTTTCAAATTTGAATTCAGAACCCAAATTTCATCTGAAAAAAATCCCAACTCTTGAATGGTTTTGCCAAACACCCCCACCCAAACCCGAAGTCTTCTCTACCCACTCGCCTCTCATCCACCCAATCAAACCCGAAGCGCCGCCCTCCCACCTCTCACCGGCCACCTCTCGCCGTCCTTCGTCTCCATTCTCACCCTCTCGCTGCTCTCTCGGCCTCTCACCCCCTCGCTGCTCTCTCGGCCTCCCACCCCTCGCCGATGCAGCTGTGGCCCTTCCACCGGCGGCGACAACTCTTGGCCTCCCACCCCCTCGATGCTCTCACGATTGGGACTCAATCTCCTCTCACAATTTTCCGTTAAACGACCTCTCACCCCCATCCGATTCATCAGAATGTACGTGAAGGCGCAAATCTGGCGGTCCCCCGATTCTTCATCGACGTTGAGCGACGACGCGCTCTAGATCTGCTTATGGGGGTAGTCGTCTCGCCATTCCACCTCTTACCGGTCACCTTAGTTTAGGGGCTTGACGCGCTCACCTGTCAACCCAGCAACAATGTATCGGTGAGTTAGGGTTTTTTGTGTGTTCAATGTTTAATTAACAATTGACGCGCTCACCTTTCATTTTGAACCAGGTTTCACCTTAGTTTAGGGGCTTTATTTTGATTTATGTTTTAGTGTTCATTTGGAGACTGAAACCTGGTTCAAAATGAAAGGAAACAAGTGAGTTTTTGTTTTAGTATTGGGTTGTGTTACTCCATTTGTTGAATTTTCAAAAGTTAAATCTTCTTGACTCTTGACTGGACTGATTCAATTTTAACCCTGAATTTGTGATTGCTTCTTGACTGAACTGATTCATTGTGTAAGCTAAAGTTCTTGACTGAACTGTTATGGAAACACTGCCTCTTTCACCTTGTATTTGGTTCAGTCTGCTCGATTATACCCAGTTTTGCATCAGTGTTCGTAGGCTATTGGTTCAGTCTGACTGAACTGAACTGATTTGGAAACACTGCCTCTTTTCATCAATGTTCGTAGGCTATTGGAAACACTGCCTCTTTCACCTTCATTGTGAAAAAAATAGCTTGCTTCTACTAAAATTGGTCAATGAAACTGGAGTACTGAATAACTAACTGGATTTAGTCAAGAATATTTGGAACAATCACATATGTTATATGTAAATTCTGATTTTGTGTGTAAGTATAATTTTATGAGGATAATGGCTGGAATAAGAACAGAATCTTCTCATAAGTTGTTTAGACATACTGCTATATTCCATTGACTGTCATTCATGTGTCCCTTGATTTGCATATGGGCTAGCTAAACTGTCATTACCTGCTACACCCTAATCTGACTTGTTAGCATCAAATCTCCTGCTAAGCACAATCAACATTCAATATTACTTTGCTAGAGGTTCAAGATTTGGATGTGATCTGGGTTGAGAGTATGCCTTATAGAGGCTAGTTAGTGGATAGCTTCTTGTAAGTGTTTAAGCACCTTGGATCTGAATATGTTGTTCCCAACCTTTTTGATTGAGTTTGGCTATTTGAACATGCAAAATAACATAGCGGCGTTAATCTGCTTGTAGCTTTCAACTACTCGGGCTGTATCACCAAATCTTGGCCGCCGATGAAGCTGTGAAGATGCAGTGAGTTCTTCAGCAGAGCAAAAGGTAGTATGTGCTAGGCAACTCGGTATAGCGTAGGAAGTTAAAGGTAGTATGTGCCAGGCAACTCGGTATAGTGTAGGAAGTTACAGGCTTGTCTCACAGTTGTATTAACTAATGTGATATTTGAAAAAATGCAATTGTTTTTTCACACTTTTATATATGCATGGTTGAATCCCTCTGAGGCCCGACTTATTATCAGGCCATGTGATTGTGGTGTGGGGGTTCTTAAGCCTTTCTTGTATTAAATCTGGGAATGCTTAAATCTCATGCAGATAAACCCAGATCGTTACAATATCATTGCCACACAATCAAAATAAGATAACATTCAATAAAGGGAGTTCATTCAGTTTAATCCCCATTGCATTCAATAACATATAATCAGCATAGAACGCAGTCCATTTTAAGACCCATTCAAATAAAAGATAGCATTCAATAAAAGATAAACATTCTAAAAGTGACCTTCAAAGGTATAGTTGTTTTATTAAAGAAATTCTAAAAAAAGTGTTATAGTTGTTTTGTTTAATCAATAAAAGATAACTTTTGCATGTACAAAATCTAATATTACTATAAGATATAACGATATGATATAACCAAATTGGATATAACTATAAAATAACTTTTGTTGTTTGTAAACTTCGACTTATAACGATATGATATAACCAAATTGGATATAACTATAAGATATAACTATAGGATATAACGATATGATATAACCAAATTGGATATAACTATAGGTTATAACGATATGAGATATTCAAATTGGATATAACTATAGGTTATAACGATATGATATAACCAAATTGGATATAACTATAAGATATAACGATATGATATAATCAAATTGGATAAAACTATATGATATAATCATAGGATATAACTATAGGATGTAACCATAAGATATAACCAAATTGGATATAACTATAAGATATAATCATAGGATATAACTATAGGATGTAACCATAAGATATAACCAAATTGGATATAACTATAAGATATAATCATAGGATATAACTATAGGATGTAACCATAAGATATAACGATATGATATAACGATAAGATATAACTATAGGATATAACGATATGATATAACCAAATTGGATATAACTATAGGTTATAACGATATGATATAACCAAATTGGATATAACTATAAGATATAACTATAGGATATAACGATATGATATAACCAAATTGGATATAACTATAGGTTATAACGATATGATATATTCGAATTGGATATAACTATAAGATATAACTATAGGTTATAACAATATGATATAACCAAATTGGATATAACTATAAGATATAACTATATGATATAACGATATGATATAACCAAATTGAATATAACTATAAGATATAACTATAGGTTATAACGATATGATATAACCAAATTGGATATAACTATAAGATATAACTATAGGATATAACGATATGATATAACCAAATTGGATATAACTATAAGATATAACTATAGGTTATAAAAAGATGATATATTCAAATTGGATATAACTATAGGTTATAACGATATGATATAACCAAATTGGATATAACTATAAGATATAACTATAGGTTATAACGATATGATATAACCAAATTGGATATAACTATAAGATATAACTATAAGATATAACTATAGGATATATATAACGATATGATATAACCAAATTGGATATAACTACAAGATATAACTATAGGTTATAACGATATGATATATTCAAATTGGATATAACTATAAGATATAACTATAGGTTATAACGATATGATATAACCAAATTGGATATAACTATAAGATATAATTATAGGATATAACGATATGATATAATCAAATTGGATAAAACTATAAGATATAATCATAGGATATAACTATAGGATGTAACCATAAGATATAACCAAATTGGATATAACTATAAGATATAATCATAGGATATAACTATAGGATGTAACCATAACATATAACGATAAGATATAACGATATGATATAACCAAATTGGATATAACTATAAGATATAACTATAGGTTATAACGATATGATATAACCAAAGTGGATATAACTATAAGATATAACTATAGGATATAACGATATGATATAACCAAATTGGATATAACTATAAGATATAACTATAAGTTATAACGATATGATATATTCAAATTGGATATAACTATAAGATATAACCAAATTGGATATAATGATAAGATATAACTATAGGATATAACGGTATGATATAATCAAATTGGATATAACTATAAGATATAATCATAGTATATAACTATAGGATATAACCATAAGATATAACTAAATTGGATATAACTATAAGATATAACCATAGTATATAGCTATAGGATATAACCATAAGATATAATCAAATTGGATATAACTATAAGATATAACCATAGTATATAGCTATAGGATATAACCATAAGATATAACCAAATTTGATATAACCAAATTGGATATAACCATAAGATATAACTATATAGGATATAATCATAAGATATAACCAAATTGGATATAACTATATGATATAACCATAATATATAACAATAGGATATAACGATATGATATAATCAAATTGGATATAATTATAAGATATAACTATAGTATATAACTATAGAATATAACCATAAGATATAACCATAATATAGTCAAATGCAGAATTTTAAAAAAATGGCACAATATTTTTTTTCTTTTTACGTGGCACCCCAAAACTTATAGACCGGTTCAAATGTTCAATAGTGAGTAATAAAGAAAAATCAAAGGTATAACCCATGTATCAACAATTCCAACCCGTTTCGACCAAAAAAACAAATCCAATCCGATACATATAACCCGAACCCCTGTAAACTCCCCATCTCCTCTATCAACCCCAACCCCTGTATCAACCAGCCATTAAAGCCCCTGCATCTACCATCTACCATCTTCCATCTCCATCTGCAAACTCTCCATCTTCCAGAATAATCTCCCATCTCCATCTACAAGCTTTGCAGCCATCCACTCACCCTCCACGCAGCGTCGCAGACTCGCAACCCTCCATCTCTAGGCTATCCATGTTCTAGGAATTTGCTCTTCTATTTTCACTTTTCTTGCCTTCCCTTGAAGTTTGAGATGTATTTTGGCCATAGTAATGAAACATTTAAATGGGTTTGCTGTGGTGCATTGATAATATATGTTTCTTGGATGGTTGGATTTGGTGTTCTGTACTATCACATCCGGTCACTGGAGGCTGAAATTTTAATGGAAATCAGTGTGTAGGTTGCTTACATCCTAGTTTTGCCAGTTTCTAGGACAAGTGTTGAATTTGCTCTTTTGTTACTGATGTTTGCAAGTTCTATGGCCCAATTCATGCTTCCTTTGGAAACTTGTCTGAGCTTCAGTTTCTTGATTTGTCATTAAAAAAGTTTAAGGATGAAATTCCTCTTGGAATTAGGTAAGCTTAAGAATCTTAGAGCACTGAATCTTTCTGATAATTATCTGGTGGGTGAGATTCGTGATGGGCTCCAGAGCTTGTTGGAATTGAGTGATCTGCAACTTTCAGGTTGGGAATTTGACCAAATTGAGGGTTTTTACAGCTTATGAGAACTCATTTGGAGGCAAAATCCGGCTAATTTGGGGTCAGTTTCTGAGCTACAGCTGCTGAATTTTCATTGTTGGTGGTGACTGGTGAGTAGGGTCGTTAATATGACAGCTGAAGATGTATAAAATGCTTATATATTCTGAGTCTTAAACCTGGTGCAGAAGCTACAAAAACGGGTTTGTATGGCATGATCTATGTGAAAATGACCTTATCATTCCTGCTTATGGTAATGAGTATGTTCTCAAAGGATCTGAAGTCATTGAAGAATCCAATTCAGGTGGGTGTTCGTCTGTATGTTTGCAAAGTGCTCTAGCATCACACTCCTGAATTTGGCCTCCAATTGGTTCACCGGGTTGATACCATACCAAAAGGCGTGTGCAGCAGCATGCCCAGTCTTCAGCTCGGTCCACAACTCGGTCGAGTTGTGGCCCGAGGCCTTGTCTGTTCCCACCACTCGGTCTCTAGCTCGACCGAGTTGTTCTTGGAGCTGATTCTTGCACACGGTGGTGGAGGTAGCTTCTTGGATTATTAAGTCGTTCGCTGCGCGTTGCTCTAACCGGGACACAACCAAGCATAAGTGCAGCTAAACCAAAAGGCAATAAATGGAAAGCTAGATCAGTCTAATTCAATTAAACTGGGCATTATCAATACATCAAGGACAAATATATCCTACAATGCATACAACCAAGCTTGTTCAAAAAGTGAGATTGAACCTCGGAATTGATTTTCCAGTGCCACGGCCATCTGAATTTCAGCTTCCCTTGTCTAATGTCCCATATTGCAATCTTCATATCAACAGAGCACGAGGCAAATACATTTTCCTCAATGGGGCTCCACTGCAAATATTAGAGAAGAAAAAACAGAAACTAATCACTAAAGGAATTTGCAAACTCATATTGAGCTATGTAAATAATGAATTAGTAGGGTGTTGAAATTAACAATTGAGCTATGTAACCCAAAATAGGAATCATTGGTAATGAAGATGTACAGAAGAGGATGATTGAGAAATGACACAACTAGACATAATTAATGCCAGCCTGTGCCCTTATACCTATTTTAGTATGAAGAAACTTAAAGAATGCAGTAACCTTCAAGGATCTGTGTGGCTATTACAGTAAACTTAAAGAATGCATAAACTTAAAGAATGCAGTAAACTTAAAGAATGCCAGCCTGTGAACCATACTATAGCTAGAAAAAGCAATATTGTTTAACTGAACAATATTGCAACCTTCAAGGATCTGTGTGGCTATTACATTACTTGTTTGTTATGATAACTAGAAAAAGCAAAATAAGAAGTTCTAGTGCATGTTGATTCAACTAATTTTGATCTTGGTTTGATCTGTTCTTGAATGGTTTCAATGAAATGTTGACATCATATTTCTGCAAAGATGGAATGCTCAATGAAATGAAAATATGGGTATCACCTATGCATTTAATATATAGGATTCAGATCACAGCTCCCCAAATAATTAAGCCAAATCTGGGTATCACCTATGCATTTAATGTCTCTAGCAAACCACTGTCTAATTAAGCCAAAGACATAACAAGCTATTAAGGATGTAACTTGAGAAGAGGACAATGCAATACAAGAGGCAAGCCGACAAGGGCCGCAAGGAAGTTCTCTTTGAGCCCGACGACTTGGTTTGGGTGCACCTAAGGAAGGACTGGTTTCCCACACTACGTAGCTCCAAGTTGAAGCCGAGAGGGGATGGTCCTTTCCAAGTGCTCGAGAAGATCAATGACAATGCCTACAAGTTGGAGCTACCGCCATCCTATGGAGTCCATGACGTGTTCAATGTGGCTGACTTGATGCCATTCTTGGTGGATGATGATGATGATGACCTTGACGAGCTGGATTCGAGGTCGAATCCCTTTCAAGAGAGGGAGGATGATGTGACCCCGTCCCATCAAGAGCCTCAAGAGAGCCCGGACAGCCAAGATGACTCTAGCCATGAGGGTGAGACAAGTGAAGACGAGCCTAGTGAAGATCAAGAGCAACAAGACATACCTCCTGGAACCATCACTAGAGCTCGAGCTAAACATCTTCAAGATGAGCTCAAGAAAGGACTTCTTGGCATGGAGGCCCTCACAACCTTTGGAGGCCTCGGGTTCATGACTAGCCGGCCGTCCATGACTCTCCTAGAGTCACACCAAGCTATTAAGGATGTTTGATTAGTTTAACTATTTCATGACATTACTATTTCATGACTTTACTAGTTGTTGTTTGTCACACTTTGCTTAGGAAGGCAGCCGGCCATGCTTAGTATTTTTTTAAGTCTTTTCCTTTATTTCCTTTAAATAGCCTTGCCATATAAAAGGCTCTTGTAAACCTTCATTGGGAGGCACGTTCATTTCAGATCAGAATTACAGTTTCTATCAAAACTCTCTCTTCCTCTCTTCAACGTTTTACTTGTGAGTCATATCAAGGGCACCATTGTTGATTGCTTCAAGTGAGTCACATCTTGAAGAGATCAATTCAGTCTTCTTTATGTTGGTGAGTCATATCCAACCTAAAGAAGTCATATCTATTCCCACCGATCACCATTTCCACCATCAACCGCCGCAACTAGTTTCCTCTCGCCATAGGAGTCAAGGGAGGGCTTGCCTTGCACTGACCTTGATCTATCCATTGCTTCATCAGATCATTTCGAAAGATCAACTATTTGACAGCCGATACTACTGAGATGTCGACTCCCTCTGCTTCTATTACCAAAGGCACCTGTTCGGTCTTACAAGTATCTTGTCATAAGAGTTGTTTACTTGATTGGGGTCGCTTCACCCCTTAAGATAACGTTGATGCCGTCGATCGCGTCGATGATTTGAAGATGTTCTTCGATCGACTCGATCGGGGCTCTTGTCTGCCTTGGAAGGCTCTTCATCTTCTTCGAGTCTGACTTGTGGCTTGGTTTTGGCATGTACATTTTCAAAGCTCCGGCACGGATATTTGGTCAATTCGCGGTAGAGTTCACTACCCTTGATCAAACCCCGACAAAATGCTTCGATCGACGTTGGGACGTCGCAATGTGGGATCGCGACCTTCTCTTTGTTGTACTTGTTAAAATAATCTCTTAGAGGTTCGCCATACCTTGCACGATCCGGTACAGATCGCTTGATTACCTCTCTAGTCGTTGGCTGCTAGCGAATTGAAATTTGAACGAATTGATTAAGTCGGCGAAGGAAGCGATGGAACCCTGCGGCAAATGCATAAGCCATGTTAGTGCAGGTCCCGCGAGGGTCATGCCAAAGCTTTAGCACATGACTGCCTCGTGGTTCCCTCTTGGGATCGAAATTGTCATAAATTTTTGCTTGTAAATTGAGACGTGATCGTCGGGGTCCCCGGTCCCATCGTAGTTGGGCATGTTGGGGACATGAAACTTTTTAGGAATCTCGATGCGTGCAATCGCTTCTACGAAAGGCGAGTCTTCGTATCCATCGATCGCTTCTTTCTCGATTGGTTGGCGAACTGCCGAGATCCGTGCGATGCGATCATCCAGAGCGTTCATATGCTCGCTAATAGCTTGTTGTATGAGGGCCTGGAGATCGGTCGGAGCTGTCTCCTTTGGAGGGGTCGCTCGAGCTTCGGGGGCTCGGCTATAGAATTTGGTATGTTAGTCGTAACAAAAGTTATCAGAGGGGTCTGAAACATACCAGTAGGTTGGGAAGCGTTGGTCGCCACTGCGGGTGTCGTGACTGCTCCATCCAGGTCGAGTCGTGTGGACAGTCCTTCCGTGTTGACTACGCATCTTGAGCCTCCGGGGAACGATACGACCGAGTGTACCTGTGATCTTAAAAACTCATTTTCACGGGTTAGTCAAGTGATTTCAGATTGAGCACTTAGCGTTTCGGTCCTGGCACGTTGTTGAGCCAATTCCTCTTGAAGGGCACTCATGGTTCTTGCGAGCTCTTGCATTTGCGAGTTTGCGACTGGTTGGCCATTGACGTCCCCTTCATGGTTCGTGACTTGGATGTTGCCTTGGGCTTGATCTTCGACGAGGATCGTGGGATTTCCAGCGTCGGCCATGATGGGATGAAAATCGGATTGATGATTGGATCGTTAATTGACTAGATGCCCCACGGTGGGCGCCAAATTATTTTGGGGCGAAAAGATCAAACCAATCCAAATCGCCTTGAATAGGGCAACTAGACAAAGACTGAACGTTAGAGATCCAGTCGATCCGAATCGATCTAAGGTTTAAGTAATTGATCGTTTTATGAACGAAGATTCGAGCTTAGACTTAAGAGAGGTGAGAGCAAGAACAAGGGAGTAACGACTGTATTCAGGAAAATAGTTATGTGTTATAATAGTCGTTTGACGAATATTTAAATTACTTCTACCTAACCTACTATCCGAATTCTAAGGGATTTGTTACGTACATCATGTAATCGAGATATACTCCAACGTCTACAGGGGTCTAACGTTCACTTTGCGTCCAATTCGGCCATTATGGGCGTGAACCGCTCTTCCCTCCTTTATTGGGCCGGTCGAGTGGACCATTAAAATCTTGAGCCCAACATTTACTATATCCTAGTTTTCAGCTGTAATTTGCTCGTTTAGTCGTTTAGAAGTACAGTCGGCAACAAGTGAATGATTAATTATAATATATTATAATCTTTTATAATGTGTAATATTAGTTCTAACGTAAGACTATCTTTAATAATGATATTCTCCTTAAGTATCATAACCTACTTTTTTATCATTCTTTTTTTTTATGATACTCATATTCTACAATAATGATATTTATTTTTGTTGGAGGTGGAACCCACTAAAGTACTTTTGAATTGTTTTTGGCTGAGAAAAAAATGGGCTATTTGTTAGTGTCCAAGTGACACTTTATTGTTTGAAATTGTAGTGGTATTTGTCAGATCAAATATGATATGTGTGATACTTCTCTCCAATGATTTTTTAAATTTCCACCCAAATTCTGAAATTTTATTTTATTTTCACTTTTTTTAAATGTGGATGGTGCTACAAAATCCATCACTAAAGATGTTCTTACTAATCTCTTTTCAACCCACTAGCTTCCCAAACCCCTAGACACTTATCCCACTTTAGAGTATTTTTAACAATGATATTAGTAATTTGACAAAAAAAACAATGATATTAGTAATGGGTATTGTTGGGCCCAACATACTCCAAAGGGATCGGAGCAAGCGAGTTGGGCCGAGGTCCAAGCGAAGTCGAAGGACAGAAGAGACCAGAAGGAAGCGTCATACACTCCTCAGACGCGTGGGATCCGACCAGCTCCGAAGATCTCGCCCAAGGCATTAATTGCTTGATCGATGGAAACGACAATAACATTAAATACAGAGATTATGCTGGCAGTCAAGAGCAAATCTCGAAGATCTTGCCCAGAATTAATAGAAGATATTGCAAAAGATAAGTAACGGACACAAGTAAAGATTACCATATTTAGATCACGACAAAGCAATCGACAAAGAACACGTCTGCATCCAACATCCGCTCACTTACCCTAAAAAGAACTTACGAGTACACCCGCTCCAGTTGAGTCTCCCCGGAATATTACCCGACCGCTTCCGGTCGAATCACGGAAACACCTGTCGGACAAGACGCGATCCTTTACTCTCTAAGGATAAGTTGTACTTTGATCTGATTCAATCATCAATAGATCTATAAATTACCTTGCTATTTCGCATTCATTCTTTGCTTGTTGATTGTCTATTTGGTTTGGATTGATTTTATTTATTATCCGATCGACTCGTTACCCCGTCTAAGGCGATTTAGGTCATCTAATCTTTTCGCCCCAAAATAATTTGGCGCCCACCGTGGGACAACTTGCCGATCACCATCTCAAAACCTTCCAACCATGACTATCAACCCACCTACTGGTACCAAGGAGCCACGCCTCGAAGACGACACCCACGCTCAAGGAAACACAACCGAAAATCCTACTCCAAACCAACTCCAAGAGCTTGCCCAAAAAATGACTGCCCTACAAGAGGAACTTGCCCAACAATGCCAAAAGACCGAAGCCTTGGCTACCTTATCCACCCAATCCGAGGCTGAGATTGCACAACTAACCCGTGAAAATGGGTCTCTTAAGTCGCAGGTACAATCAATGGCTTCTGGATCCAGGCGGATGCCCATCCATAGCAACGTACAAACGCGTCTTGACATGGATGGCGTCGACCTGACCCCCCCAAGCGTACGGCATCCCGGACATACTGAGGGGACCCGAATCGATGAACCACAGGTTACCAATCCTCTCGACATCCTGGGCCTCGTCCAACAGACGCTCAGTCAGCACATGAAGACACTTAACGATCGCATCGTTAGAATTCCCGGAGTTCCACAGCCGATCGAGAAGGAAGCGTCGGGCGGATATGAAGAATCTCCATTCAACGGAGAGATCGCCAGGGTCGAAATCCCAAAGAAGTTCCACCTTCCTAGCATGGCGAAATTCGACGGCACTAACGATCCAGATGATCACATTTCTCTCTATAAACAAAAATTAATGACTGCATCAATTCCAAGGGAGAGCCGCGAGGCTGTCATGTGCAAAAGCTTTGGCACGACTCTCGCGGGTCCCGCACTGACCTGGTTTATACGTTTACCCCAAGGAGTGATCGCCTCGTTCGCGAATCTAGTCAATTCCTTCAAGATCCAATTCGCCAGCAGTCGGAGGCTCGAAAGGCAGTCGAGTGATCTCTATCGAATCACCCAAAGGTATAATGAACCTCTCCGAAGCTATCTTAACAGGTACAATAAAGAAAAAGTTGCAATTCCCCATTGCAACGTCACCACCTCCATCGAAGCTTTCCGACAAGGTCTGATCAAGGACAGCAACCTCTACAACGAGATCACCAAGTACCCGTGTAGAAGTTTCGAAGATGTCCAAGCCAAAACCATGGCCGAGGTACGTTTGGAAGAAGATCGCGAATTGTGAAAAGCGTCCCATGGACCCGACCAATCCGATCGCAAATCCTCTTCCGACAACCGTCGAGACAGACGTCATCACCCCTACCCTCGTAATCAAAATGAGCAGAATAAGGTAAACTCTTTCTAGGACAGGTCCCAAGACTGGAGAGATGGTCTAACGTTGCCTTCCAGGGTTCAATCTTACAACTTCAGTGTTTCCGTGTCGGAGCTCGTCAAGAGTTTCGACAAATATGGAAAAGAAGTAAGATGACCCCGAAAGAACGACTGACCGGACGTCAAAAAGGACATGAGCATGTGGTGTGAATTCCACGGTCACTCAACGGACGAATGCATCGCCTTACGTAAAGAGGTCGCCAGGTTACTTGCGCAGGGGCTCTTGCGTGACGTAATCTCGAAACGAGCCAAAGCTACCATGGAGCGACGAGATCAGGTAAAACAAGATAAACCCTCGTCTCCTGTCCATACAAAAACTGTCAATACCTTTTCAGGGGGATCAGACGTATGTGGGAACACATACTCTGTGCCCAAACGACATGCAAAAGAAAGCAAAGGCAGTAAGCCCGAAACGCCAGAGTTCAGACAAACCAAGGTCTCCGACCTCCCAAAAGTCACGTTCGACGAGTCCGATGCCGACGGGTCGGAAAACCATCACGATGGTCTGGTAATCTCTTTATCTGTCGGGAACTATTTGATACGTAGAGTACTAATCGATAGAGGAAGTTCGACCAATCTCTTGACCTTCGACGCCCTCAAAGGGATGGGTTTGGGCGAAGATGACCTGATCAAGAAATCGACTCCACTAGTCGGATTCAGTGGTGAAGTCAAACACACTATCGGCGAAATCATTCTTACGACATACGCCGGGGGAATAAACCAGCAGGTGGAATTTTTGGTCCTAGACTGTCCATCTCCCTATAATTGCATTCTTGGCAGGCCATGGATACATGCTATGAAGGCGGTACCCTCGACGTACCATCAAGTGATCAAGTTCCCTACCAATTGGGGAGTCCAAGAAATCAAGGGAGACCAGAGGATGGCCAAGGAGTGCTACGTCGCCTCCATGAAAAGCGCTGTCGAGCATAAGGTCGCACAACAATCACAGATCGGCGAAGAATCTAATCGATACATCGAACTAGAAATGGAAAAACTTGACGAGATTGTACTAGATCCTTCAAAGCCAAACCAAACGGTAAGGGTCGGGTCGGACCTGGACGACTCGACAAGACAACAAATTCTGGATTTCCTCAAGTCTAATGCTGATTGTTTTGCATGGTCACATGAAGATATGGTCGGTATATCTCCAAACATTATTACTCATAAATTGAACGTATCCCATCTCACCCCCCTGTAAAGCAAAAGCGCAGGAAATTCGCCCCAGAGCGAAACAAGATTGTCGACGACGAAGTCAGGAGCTTGCTGGAAACAGGAAAGATAAGGGAAGTCAACTACCCCGGTTGGCTGGCCAACGTGGTCGTAGTCCAAAAGAAAAATGGCAAATGGAGAGTCTGCATCGACTTCACCGACCTCAACAAGGCTTGTCCCAAAGATTCATTCCCACTTCCTCACATCGACGCCATGGTCGACGCAACGACATGACACGAAATGCTATCCTTCATGGACGCGTTCAGTGGCTACAATCAAATCCTCATGGAACCAGAAGACCAAGAGAAAACGACATTCATCACGAGTCAAGGTATCTATTGTTACAAAGTAATAAAAAAATGCAGGGGCTACTTATCAACGACTAGTCAACAAGATGTTCAAAGATCAGATTGGGGACACGATGAAAGTCTACATAGACGACATGCTGGTCAAATCGAAAAATAAAAAGGACCACATCGACCACCTCCGCGACAGCTTCGAGGTACTAAAGAGATATAACATGAAACTAAATCCTATGAAATGCTCTTTCGGAGTGTCATCAGGAAAGTTCTTAGGGTACTTGGTAACACAAAGAGGAATAGAAGCCAGCCCAAAACAAGTCAAAGCCATCATCAGCCTCCGATCCCCTCGGTACGTCAAAGACGTGCAGAAGCTGACAGGTCGGATAGCAGCTCTGAACAGATTCATCTCAAAGTCATCAGACAAATGCAAACCCTTTCACAAGTCAATTACGTCTTTGACCTGCGTCGGGTCAACGAGTCTTCTTCCTTGCCATGACAGACTACTTTTCCAAATGGATCGAAGCTGAAGCCTACCGAGAGGTAAAGGATCAACACGTCATTTCATTTATAAAACGCAATATCTTGTGCAGATTTGGCATCCCGTCAGAAATCGTGTGCGACAATGGCTCCCAGCTCATCAGTCATAAGACTCGAGCCTTTTGCGACCAATGGACCATCAAACTGGTCACATCCACTCCTCGATATCCGCAATCTAACGGACAAGCCGAGTCTAGCAACAAAATCATCGTCAACAACCTCAAGAAACGCCTCACAGGGGCTAACGGAAAATGGGCAGACGAGCTCCTGTTCATCCTCTGGTCCGACAGGACCACTCCAAAGAATGCGACTGGACAGTCACCATTCTCACTCATCTACGGAAGTGAAGCGGTCATTCCCGCCGAGCTATTGGTTCCGACGACCCGTTACAGTCTTCAGACAAATGAACAAAACGACATCGAGCTAGCACACAACTTGGACACAACGGATGAGGCTAGAGAAAAAGCCAGAATTAAATGGTCAGGTTCCAACAACAAGTCGCAAGAAGTTACAACAAAAATATTCGAGCCAAAGTCTTCAAAGTTGGCGATTGGGTCCTTAGAAAGACATTCCAGAACACCAAGAATCCGACCGACGGAAAGCTCGTACCTCAGTGGGAAGGACCCTACCTAATCAAAGAAGTAGTCGGACAAGGAGCATACCAATTGGAAGACAAAGATGGACGACCAATCCCGCAAAGTTGGAACGCAACGCACCTAAAGTTATAGCACTTCTAGACCAGCAAGGTAAGGCACTAACGTTCTTTCACCTACCATATACTATTTGTTGTTACAAACACAATTCTATTCCTTGAAACTGAGCATTCGCATCTAGTAAGGACATTTTTCCTTACAAACCTAAGTACAGGACGACATCGACATACACACTGTGATGAGAATAAAACCCCCAAAGGAGTTCTTCTTCCCAAGTGAAGCTAGATCGTGCCTAGGCTAGGGATACTTCTCCATCCTTCTTAATTCCAAGGCAACTCCAAGGTATCCTTGGTGGGAGATGGACGAAATGGCTATGGATCTTGAGCTTGGGGTGGCCGAACCAATGGAAGCCAAGGAACCCTCTCGGAGAGAGGATTCTTGGCTTGGATCTTGAGCTTGAGAACTAGAACAAGTGCTTGATTGTTTTGGTGGAGTTGAATGAGGTTAAGAGAGATTGAATGTTGAAGGTTTTGAGTTGATAGAAGATAGTGGCTGCCTAGAGGGAGATATACTCAACCTTAGGCTTTGCCACTCTTTAATTCTTCAACTAGTGAAAAAAGGAAGACAAGACAATACTTAAATAGTCTAGGGTTGCTAGGGGATTAGGAGCCCATATGCAAATGGGTCCACACATCCACAAAAGGAAATACACTAAAATAAGTAGCAAAGGGAAACACACTAAGGAAATAACAAAGGGAGGCGAGGCTGAAGACAGACCCTGACTCGGCCAAGAACTCGGCCGTGTTCTTGACCGTGTCAGGATCTGTAGCAAGAACTCGGCCTAAGACTCGGCCGAGTCTTGGACCGTGTCAGGGGCTGGTCCTTCCTTGGTGTCGCGCGCATTGATGCCTTGGAGTCGAAGCCGGGTGGCTTGATTGTCGTGGCATTGAGGTGTCGACGTCTTGGTGGTCACTAACCGGGGCTCATCACACTGGATCCAGTCACAAATAAAAGCACTTATACTACATTTACACGATCGATCGGAACACGGGGAGTAGAAAACCACAGGCACGTCGGCACACCGCCTGCCTTACACAATACATAGGTTAAGACACCTTATTACATTTACGCAATAGAGACATATTGCTTTCCTCTTCGGCATAACACTAAGTCATGACTAAACATAAACGCATACATTTGCAGGCCTCCTTCTTTACATACATATGGAAAGCCCTACTCGACGGAGCACACGGGGGAACCCGACATACAAATCAAAGGCGTCAAACCACAAACTTCTCTAGAAGAGTCCGACGAAACATACGAACACATAAAAAAGTTCGACCCTTTGTAAAACGGATTACGTCAATAAAAGTCTAAGCATTTTTTACATACATGCGACCCGCAATGATGGACGGGTCGCCAAAAAATATTGTCTGCCTACACACACATAAGACTTCAAATCATCCACATACACATTATGCGACCCGCGGTGGTAGACGGGCCACCAAAACAGAAAACATCCTACCCACACACAGGTGGGGTCACAAGTCAATTACGAAAAACAGTCAAAGGTCAGGATTTGCGGCATTACCTTCAGCAGGGGCCGGATCGGTGGAAGGCTGGGGCTCGAGCGGCACGGTATTGCCAGAATGGACCTCGTCCGCACCGGCACTTTGGTCTAGAGATTCCTCTCCGACGCCGGCCAACTGGAAAAGCTCTGAACCAGGATTCCCCTTCGGAAACAAGGTATCCATGGTCTCTTTCTCCGCCTTCAAATCCCAGGTCTCCTGCTTGCCCTCTTTAAACTCCTCGATCATCTCGACACGCGACTTCAACGCATAGAAAGCGCCTACGTCGCCTGCGACCCGACCAGCCTCAATCCTAGCATGCTTCACCTTCTCTTCAACACTTGACTGGCACTCACTAAGCTCCCTCCGACTAGCATCCAAGTCATCTTGGCAATTCTTTAGCTCCCTAACGAAGCGGCGCTCGGCGTCCCTTAAACGGCTCTCAGCTCCTTTCACCTTGGTCTTCAAAGACGCCAGATCGGACTCTGACCTAGCAACCCTGTCCTCGGCCTTAGCAACCATCTCTTTGACACCAGAATACGCCCCCAAGAGAAACTGGAAAGTCTGAAAAAAGGACAAGATCGAAACGATCAAGGTTCCACCCGACTATGAGAAAGAAAACGAACAAACTTGAGATCCGCCAAGACAACTTACCTTCCACGCAGAGCACCCTGCTTCGCCAATACAGTCCAACGGAGAGACACCATCAACTTCATACTTCAGAGTCGGGTCCTGAGCATGAAAGAGATCGGCAATCGATCGACCGACCGCGTCGATCTTCTCGACTCCATGAGAAGCCATCGCCTTTTTCTTTGGAGTGTCCACCACCTTCACATCGCCACAAGAAGCACCTGCCTTCCTTTTCGAGCCAACTTTGGCTGGGAGCGACGACTCCACCGGCGTCGATTTATTCGACGAGGCCCTGGCCGCCGCCAACCTTTGCTCTATCAGACATTTCCCAGACACTCCCTTCAAATGGGCACTCGATCGACCAGCCGAAGACGCTGACACGACAGACAATACATAAATCGCAAGCAGACGATTAAAAAATACATGAGTCAAACAAAAACTTACGCTTGACCCGAGATGACGAAACATTTGACATAACGTCCTGAGTAGTGGGGGAAGTCGACAACAAGTTGACGTTCACAAACTTCCGCTCTTACAGCTGCCTTGAGCCCAAAACAACTTGGGGCTATTGTTGGGCCCAACATACTCCAAAGGGATCGGAGCAAGCGAGTTGGGTTGAGGTCCAAGCGAAGTCGAAGGCCAGAAGAGACCAGAAGGAAGCGTCAGACACTCCTCAGACGCGTGGGATCCGACCAGCTCCGAAGATCTCGCCCAGGGCATTAATTGCTTGATCGATGGCAACGACAATAGCATTAAATACAGAGATTATACTGGCAGTCAAGAGCAAATCCCAAAGATCTCACCCGGAATTAATAGAAGATATTGCAAAAGATAAGTAACGGACACAAGATAAGATTACCATATATAGATCACGACAAAGCAATCGACAAAGAACACGTCTGCATCCAACATCCGCTCACTTACCCTAAAAAGAACTTACGAGTACACCTGCTCCAGTTGAGTCTCCCCGGAATATTACCCGACCGCTGTCGGTCGAATCACGGAAACACTTGTCGGACAAGACGCGATCCTTTATTCTCTAAGGATAAGTTGTACTTTGATCTGATTCAATCATCAATAGATATATAAATTACCTTGCTATTTCGCATCCATTCTTTGCTTGTTGATTGTCTATTTGGTTTGGATTGACTTTATTTATTATCCGATCGACTCGTTACCCCGTCTAAGGCGATTTAGGTCATTTGATCTTTTCGCCCCAAAACAGGTATCATACCCATTTAAAATAATAAAAAATAAGTAAAATGTCAGATTTTTATAGTGAATCAATAAAGGAGTACCTAGCAGATGGTACTCTCCTCTACTTTTTCACATTGGTTCTTACAAAAATCTGACATTTTCTTTTATTTTCATTTTTTTAAAATAAGGATAATACTCTTGGTGTCATAGTTAAAGATGGTCTTAATCTCATATTTACACAATTATCAATAATCTACTTTTAAAAATTAATTCATTATAATGTGAGTACACTAGAGCAGTCAAAAAGTGACCGAATACATTTTATCGACCTGACCGACCCGCTTTTGGACCCGACCCGACTTGACCGAAATTTTTGGTAACCCGAATTTACCGAACCCGATTTTACCGAGACCGAACCCGACCAATCTGAACACGACCCGATTAATGAATACATGTGGAGTATTAATAAAATATAACATAAAATATATATGATAAATGACATAAAATAATGATAATATGCTCATTTATCCTAAAAAAAAAAGAACATTGTTGTACTTATATAATATTTTATAATGTATAAGTTTATAAATTAATATATTATAAATTAAAATAAAAAATAAAATATGATTTTGGTCTACTAATATCAATTACATGAAAATAATTAATAATATTAATTTTATTTCAACTTATTTTGAAATATTTAAATTAGTTTTTAACTATTTAATAATATTTAAATGGTGAACAAAATATTTAAAAAATGACGCACTTGACCCGTTGGTCAATCCGAACCGCCCGCTGACCTGTAATGACCCGACCTGGCTTGACCTGTTATTCAAAATGGCCCAATCCATTCTCAACCCGAACCTGAAATAACCGAACCGAACCCGACTTGACCGACCCGATTGACAGCTCTAGAATACACCGAACAAACCTTGCATCAAAATTGTGGACAAACCTATGGCTTTTGATATTGTTTGAACAAACTCTTTTTTTCCCAACAAAATTTATGCTCCAATCGTCATTTTGCTTCCATTGCTTGCTTCGAGGTAATTGTTTTAAGGCGAAAAGATCAAACTGATCCAAATCGCCTTGAATAGGGAAACTAGACAAAGACTGAACGTTAGAGATCCAATCGATCCGAATCGATCTAAGGTTTAAGTAATTGATCGTTTCAGGAACGAAGATTCGAGCTTAGACTTAAGAGAGGTGAGAGCAAAAATAAGGGAGTAACGATTGTATTCAAGAAAATAGTTGTGTGTTACAATAGTCGTTTGACGAATATTTAAATTACTTCTACCTAACCTACTATATGAGTTCTAAGGGATTTGTTACGTACATCATGTAACCAAGATATACTCCAACGTCTACAGGGGTCTAACGTTCACTTCGCGTCCAATTCGGCCATCGTGGGCGTGAACCGCTCTTCCCTCCTTTATTGGGTCGGTCGAGTGGACCATTAAAATCTGGAGCCCAACAATTGCTCCAAAACACAACTGGGCTGGAGGAGATTTTAATTCCGGGATGGTTGTGTTTTAAAATTGCTTCTCCCACGCGTAATCTCCTATTGCTGATTTTGCTGTAGAGGATCGTCGACGTGGCAACAGACTACTGGACTAGCGTTTTGACTGATGCGACTTGCAATTTTCTTCAATAAATACATGATTTACTCCTCTCTTTTCATCATTATCTTTTTACTGCAAGGATCATCATCTTCCCCAGGTAAACTTTGAAAATTTTCTTTCAAGATTTCTTTTTTACTTCACCATGGTGTCTTCTCGATCGAAAACGTCCAAGATGTCGTCTCCTAGCGATAGCAAGGAGGACAGCGGTTTCTCCCCCTCAAGGCTCCTCAACCCTAAAGACTCAGTGGCCGGAACCCGAACTCAGACGAAGTTGAACGCCATCTTGGAGATCGGCCAATTTCCTTCTAAAACTGTTGCTCGCCTCCCTAGCCCTCAAGAACGTGCTGATTGGCGGCGAGACGGGTGGATTTGTTTTTTCGAGTACCCTTTAAATGTCGGGCACACCTTTCCCTTCTCGAATCTGGTCTAAAATTTCTTGTCCGTTTTAAATCTTGCCCCAGGCCAAGTTATGCCCCATGCATGGCGGCTCCTTAGGGTTGTCGACCTCTTAGTTTCTAGTGTCGAGACTGATTTTGATTTCGATGCGCTCTGGCACACATATTACTTGAGTACATGTGGGTCTTCTCGCTTCCAATTGCGTCTTAGGCAAGATAGGGAACCGAATGCTTTGAATTTAAATGTTAACGACCGTGGCTGGAGGTCGCGAACCTACTTTGTGGAGAAGAAGCCACTCGAGGGGGGTTTCGACTGTTCCTTCTTGTGAGACGTTTGAAGGATATCAGGTAACGTGCTTAACTTTTTGGATTTTTTAATCGATGTCTCCTTAATTTGTGCTCACATGTGTTTCTTTCCAGTGCCGAATCCTGAGGAGAAGGAGGACTCAGATTTTACCAGAGTAACCAAGTTCTTGCTGTCATTTTCATTAGGTGAGAGATCGTTTCGAAACATCAACTATTTGACAACCGATACTGCTGAGATGGCGACTCCATCTGCTTGTATTACCAAAGGCACATGTTCGTTCTTACAAGTATGCGTTTGGTTGGTTTTGGGAGTCTCTATTTGCTTATTTTGTTGTGCTCTACTACCAGCCTCTCGAAGTGGACGGTCCAGTGCTCGTCTGTCGGGAAAAAGTCTTTTGGAGCAAAAGTTGTCGGCTGCAAAGGCGTCTTCCTCGAGAGTTATTGCCAAGGCCCAACCATCTATTGCGGTGATCACCTTGGATTCTTTGTCGTCCAAGACATCTGGGGCAAAGAGAAAGGCATCGGTCGCTTTAGACTCCTCGCAGGGGATGTTGAAAGAGAGATCAGCGAGTGACTTGCTTCGGTTTGTCGATCCGAAAGCCAAGAAGGAGATCGGCGACCTCTACCCCATTGACTGTATGGATGAGGCTGCAGTTGGCGCTTGGAAAGTAAGTGATAAAAGATTCATGTTCATATTTTTTTTTTTGGAAACTGATTACATGTCGTGTGAAATATAGGCTTTCCAGTATTCAATGGTCGCCTTTTCTACCATTCAAGAGCTAAGTGACAGGTCCGATAGGCGGATTGCACAGGCAGAGGGTCAGGTGAAGGCTGCTAAGGATCGTGTGAGAGCCATCGAGAAGGTGCTGTTGTCGACCAAGGAGAAACTCCGATCTCAAATTGAGGAAGCTGAGAGGCATCGCGAGAAAGATGCTCGGACTGCTGGTGATATAGGGACCTATTATTGCTTGAAGTCTCGTATTGAAGCGACCAATGGTAAGAAGGCTGACCCTGTGGAGACCAATGAGAAATTAGGCGAGTCTTAGTGTGTGTGATGACAGTGTGTATTTGTCTTAAAACGTTCTGCCGTTTTAGGTACTTTTATCATAATGTTTGTGCCCCATCGTGGAGATGGGATGGATAATGTTTTGGCGACTCGTCCACCATCGTGGGTCGCGTGTTTTGTAAATGTTTTAGTATTTGTTGCGTACCTTGTCTTTGTCTTGTGTGCTTCTTGCAGGTGGACTTGTCAATCGCGCCTTGGTCGTGACGCAAAATGTTTGGTCGTGATGACCTCTAATTGTAAACATTAATATGGCATGCTCTGTCTGTCCAGGGAAGAGTTGTTTGTAATATAGAGTAAAGACGAGTACCTTGGATAGGACAAGTCTTGTAAATAGAGTGTTTGTAGTGTTTTGTCTCTCCATTCCCTGTGTGTCGATCGACTTGCGTATTGTAAGCGTTGTTTTGTATATGATAGGGATATCCATTTGATCTTGAATGTCATGTTTGTCTTCGAGGCCTCTTGTTCCTATTCAAATTGTTTTAAAGTTCGAAAAAGATAAGGTCTTGGGGCTACCGTTGGGGGTTGACCCAACGGCCCTCCGATGCTTAAGTCAGCAACATAATTCAAACAAGCGTAATCGAATAGATGTAAAGAAAACATGAAGGAAAGAAAGTTTCAGAAGTGATACAACTTTAAGTGGGTCGCATTCCAACTCCTGGGAATCGGTTGTCCGTCTTTGGTTTCCAGTCGGTATGCTCCTTGCCCGACGATCTCTTTGATGATGTAGGGTCCTTTCCATTGAGGTGCCACCTTCCCGTCGGCAGGGTCTTTGGTGTTCTGAAACGTCTTCCTTAGGATCCAGTCTCCTAATTTGAAGACTTTAACACGAACATTTTTGTTATAGCTCCTGGCGACTTGTTGCTGGTATTGGACCATTCGAATTCTGGCTTTCTCTCTGGTCTCACTTATGGTGTCAAGATTGTGAGCCAACTCGACGTCGTTTTGTTCTGAGGTTTGTAGCCCTCATCTTATAGTTGGGACGAGTAGCTCAGTGGGGATGACCGCCTCGCCCCCGTAGACCAATGAGAAGGGACTCTGTCCAATTGTGTTCTTCGGCATTGTCCTGTCGAACCATAGTATCAAGGGGAGTTTGTTGGCCCACTTGCCTTTTGCCCCTGTGAGGCATTTTTTGAGGTTATTGATGATGATTTTATTGCTGGATTCCGCTTGACCATGGGATTGTGGATATCTTTGCATGGACGTGATTAGTGTGATGTTCCATTGTTTGCAAAAGGATCGCGTCTTGCTACCAATGAATTGGGAGCCATTGTCGCATACGATTTCTGAAGGGACGCCAAATCTGCATAGAATATTATGTTTTATAAATGAGATGACGTGTTTTTCTTTTACCTCTCGATATGCTTCGACTTCTATCCATTTAGAAAAATAGTCAGTCATAGCCAGGAAGAAGACGCATTGTCCTGATGCTGGTGGCAGTTTCCCAACAATGTCCATTCCCTATCGCATGAAAGGCCAAGGTGCTAGAGTCGGGTGGAGCATCTCTGACGGCTGGTGCGTGACGGGTGCGTGCCGTTGGCAGGCGTCACACTTTCCGACGTAGTCGGTCGCGTCCTTGTTCATTGTAGGCCAGTAGTAACCCGTCCTGAGGGCTTTGCCGGATAGGCTTTGTCCTCCAGTATGGTTTCCACATTCTCCGTCGTGTAAGGATTGTAAGACGCGTCTTACCTCAATTGTTTTGAGGCAGCGTAGGTATAGGCTTGTGACAGATCGCTTGAATAGAACATTATCTTTTAAATCGAATGTTACGGCTTGTACCTTAAGTCTTTTGGCTTATGTTTTGTCTGATGGGAGTATTCCATCTTTGAGCCACTTGATGTAGGGTGTGGTCCAATCATCTTGGTCGCCTACTAGGTCTTCTTCTGTGTGGTCGCCTACTTCCGCTGAGACGACTTCTTCCAAGGGCAGTTCGCTCACCATCTGAATGTCATCTTGACTGGCTGTCTTGAAGATTTTGGGGATGGCCGGTGTGGTGATGTGTGCCAACGGGATTGCGAGATTGTGCGCGAGCATTAATCCAAATATGAGGCTTCATATTCTACTTCATTGTTTGTCGCGTCCCACTCGCATCTCACGGCTTGGGCT
This sequence comes from Rheum nobile, assembly GCA_027886185.1. Taxonomy (NCBI): domain Eukaryota; kingdom Viridiplantae; phylum Streptophyta; class Magnoliopsida; order Caryophyllales; family Polygonaceae; genus Rheum; species Rheum nobile. The sequence goes on from WOAB01000913.1 coordinate 120,753, forward strand.
ATATGGTCCCCTTATGGTGATTTTAGTACGACACCTAGGTCGACTCTTCTTACGTTCGACGCTCCGTCTGTGTGGAGTTGCCATGTGCCCCGGTCCTCTTCAACTTTTAGTTGTTCGGCCTCCTTCATGGCTTCTTGTTCCAGTGTAGGACTGAAATCGGCCATAAAGTCGGCCAAAGCTTGAGATTTGATCGCCATTCTTGGCTCATACTCGATGTCGAATCCGCTAAGGTGTATAGCCCATTTAGCCATTCGTCTTGTAAATTCTGGTTTCCTCATGATGGCCTTCATGGGATGGTTAGTCCTTACAATAATAGCATGTGATTCGAAGTAGGGCCTTAATTTGTTCGAGGCCATATCTAGTGCCAAGACTAATTTTTCAAGTGGCGTGTACCTTGTCTCAGCAGGAAGTAGGGAATGACTTACGTAATAGACTGGTGATTGTTTGCCGTCTTCTTCTCTTGTCGGGACTGCGCTGACGGCTGATTCTGATATGGCCAGGTACAGTGGTAACGACTCTTCGTCTTTCGGCTTGGCTAGCAAGAGGGGACTCGCCAAATACGTCTTTAAGTCCTGGAAGGCTTGCTCGTGTGTTGCCGTCCAATCGAATGACTTGTTCTTCTTTAGGGTGATGCGTCTCGGGCTTGACTCAAGCCGGGCAACGACGAGCCCAAGATGACCAAGACCGTGGTGTCCCCCTTGGTTCAAGACGTAGTCATATTTAGGCTATATTTATGTTATTTCCCCTTTTAGCATTTCCATTTCAGTCATTTCTATTTCAGGTGTGTGCTCCACTCTTGTAGAGTGGGCTAGCCCATTAGTCTATTTCGCGGCCCAAGCCCATTAGGGTTTGACCGAGCCCTTTGCCTTTAAATAGGCTTCGTTGTATTCATTATTCCCCACGTTGAAATTAAAGCTTAAGCCTTGCAGTTGAGATCATCTCCTCCCTTAAGCCTCGACGTCACAAAACTGGTTAGACCCGATTGAACCACGTCACGGTTCACAAACACAACCTATCCCTCCATCGCTAGCTTCCGCCTGCGAGATCCTCTCGCCCCAACTCGGCCCCGCCGACAACAAAAGAGTCGGTAACCGAGCCCACGCTTGGTTGCTACCTATCCCGGTTACTAAGGAGAAGGGGTTGACGCCGCTTCCTGCCTAGATCCATGTCAAACGTGGTCCAAACCCGTCGGAACACATCATAGGGCTTCGTAAAAGAGCTTGCATTTATCCGAGGACTTTGATATGAATATGTTCAATGCTGCTATCCGTCCTATCAATTTCTGGACGTCTTTGACACATCGGGGGGACCTCAGGTTGACGATAGCCTTGATCTGGTCCGGACTAGCCTCGATCCCCCTTTGCGTCACCATGTATCCCAAGAATTTTCTTGAAGACACTTCGAAAGAGCATTTAGTCGGGTTTAGTTTCATGTTATATAATTTCATTACCATGAATGCTTCTTTCAGGTGTTCAATGTGGTCCTTTGCCGCTTTCAACCCAAAAGGCATGACTTTGTAGCAGTACGTACCTTGGCTTGTTATGAAGGCTGTTTTTTCTTGGTCGTCGGGGTCCATGAGAATTTGGTTGTACCCACTAAACGCGTCCATGAATGTTAGCATTTCATGTCCGACGATCGCGTCGACCATGGCGTCGATATGTGGTAATGGAAAGGAGTCTTTTGGACAGGCCTTGTTCAAGTCTGTGAAATCGATGCATACCCTCCATTTCCCATTCTTCTTCTGAACTACAATGACGTTTGCCAGCCAGTCGGGGTACTTGACTTCTCTTATTTTACCTGTCTCGAGCAAGTTCTTGACCTCGTTGTCTACGATTTTGTTGTGTTCTGGTAAGAACTTCCTCTTTTTTTGCTTAACCGAAGGGCACGTGGGGTCTACATTCAATTTGTGAGTAATAATATCTAGGGAGATTCCCACCATATCTTCGTGTGACGAGGCAAAATAATCAGAGTTAGACCGTAAAAAAGCAATTAAGTCTGATCTGGTCGAATCGTTTAGATCCGATCCGACCCTCACCGTTCGCATTGGCTTTGAAGGATCCAACGCGACCTCATCGAGTTGTTCCATCTCTGGTTCGATGTATCGCATGGTCCCTTCGCCATGCTGTAATTGCTATATAGAGGACTTGTCGACCACCCCCTTCATTGAAGTGACGTAACATTCCTTAGCGGCCCGCTGGTCGCCTCTTTTTTCCTGTACCCCCCACTTAGTTGGGAACTTTATAGTCTGATGGTAAGTGGAAGGCACAACTTTCCTATACCCCTCACGGTTTTGTTAACTGTTTTGGAAAACTAAAATATGATGTTATAATAGGTTGTATATCTATTAGAACAATGCTATTATATATATATATGTGAATTAATACATATATTATTATAGGTTGTATATTGTTAGAACAACGCTATTTTATCTGTAACTGGCCTTGAGGGCATTGATATGAGTTATTGCTGCGTTTGTAACTGTTTATTTAGAACGAGTATTCGTTGGAACGCTACTGTGTATCTCAGTACGAGTGCTAGTCGTTTCTTGATAACCTGGTGGTTAGGATTTAGTTCCTACCATTCTTCTTTAGTGCCGTTGTAAGGATTTAGTTCCTGATTCCGCCTGAGGGATATAGTTCCCGCGAGATTTAGTTCTCGATTCGACTCTTGGGATTTAGTTCCCGAGTCAACTCTGCCTTAGGGATTTGGTTCCCGAGAGATGTTTAAAAGCTTATAATGTCATGTGGGTTTTTGAATTTAATAAGATAAAGTGCCCGAGTGCACATAATTAATATACCTTTGGCGAGTAGTGCAGCTAAGTAAATAGTGCAGCTAGGAAAGCTCGTCTCGACTTTTGATCAGAGTACATTCTCTTTCCAATCTGGATTCGCTGTAAGCGATGAGGTTGGTCGTGAACCGAAACATCTAAGTCAGCTTTTAAGTCACTGATTGTCTGATTCTTTAAACGTTCCAGATTTGTCATATTTCCTTAAAGAATCAATCTCTTGGAGTCTCTTTTCGGGTCGATTTCTGTGAAGATTAAGTCTTCTAGAATCTTCTCTTGTGCATACCTCTTGTTGTTATTCCGTAAAAGTGTCGGGTTATGTATCGTTCCTTCGGTTATTATTCGAGGGACAATGATAGTAAACGGTTACGATCATTCGAACCACTCTGCTTTTTACCCTTGCATAGTCTATTCAGTAGACTAACCAACCGCAATTGTTCTCTGCATGGTTGGCTGGTGTCATCCGTTCATTTCGGCACATCAGATAGAGCGAAGATGAGGAGACTAGATTGACTATGAAGACGACGGTTGTTTTTGGATGTTTTTAATAATTTCTTTTATCAGGTTCTCTTCAGTTAAAGGAGGATGCTAGTGAGTGGTGGGAGAGTACCGACTTAGCTGATAGCCCTGTTTTGAACTGGGAGATGTTCAAGACAAAGATGACAGACCGTTTCTTCTCTCGTGCTATGAGGGAGGAGAAACACAAGGAGTTCCTATACCCTGAGACTGATGGATTGAAGGTGACTGAGCTGGCAACTAAGTTCAATCATCTATTACAGTATGCTGGACCTGAGATATCCAGTGAGGCACAGAAAATCTGGTATTTCCATGAGTGGATAGGCCCAGATATTAAGCCACTGATGGTGCATCACGGATGCTCGACTTTGGAGCAGTACGTGGATGCAGCCTACAAGTTAGAGGTGACTCTGGAAAAGTCGACCAAGAAGCGTGATAGCCAGAGGCAAGGGGAGAACCAACCTAAGGCAAGTGGGTTTAAACGTCCCGCTCCACCATCTGAGTTTGCCAAATCTGGCCGAGCAAAAACGAATGTGACTCAGAATGGGTCTACGCAACGTTCGGGTCAGGGCAATAGCCTGATCCAGTGCTACAACTGTGGTACCTACGGGCACAAGAGTAATGTGTGTCCGAAGGAGAAGAAAACGTGCTTTGCCTGTGGAAAGGAAGGACACTTGCAGTTATTTTGTCCGCATAGGAGGCAGAAAGGAGCTGAGTCACAGCATAGATCTGTTAATCAGAACAAGCAACCCAGGTTCAGTCCGGTGGAAGCCCCTAGTCCTTCAATGCAGACAACTGCGATAAACAAAGGGAAAGCCCCAGTGGCTTCAGGAAGCCAAGGTCAACGCCTATACGTGATACGTGAGGCGGATGGACCCGATGCTCCATTTGCTTAAAGTATTTTGTACTACTTCTGTTGGTATGTTATGGATTTGGGTGTTACCCAGTCTTTTGTTTTGGATAAGTTATGTTAGTAAGTTTAAGTATGCAAAAAGGTTTATAAACCTTTGTTGTAAATATTCTTTCTAATATAAATGTTGGTTGAGAACCAATCGTCTATCGAAATTTGCAATTAGTAAGAATTTGAAGAGAATTCGATCTGGATAGCCATGGTTCCAGGCGATAATTTTCTCGGTATGAAGTGGCTGACGCGTCATGGGACGATAATCGATTTTAGTTCGAAGATTGTGACGGTGGCATCAAGGGGCAGTATATATGCAAATTTAAAGGCCTGAATGACGCTGTTAACGGCAGGTTTATCAAGGCAATAGCTGCGTTTAAACTACTTCGACAAGGTTGTGTCGGGTACCTTTGCTACTTGGATCCGCCCATGAAAGATGAACCTTCAGTTCTTGATGATTTCGATACACTGAAGAATTTGGTACATAGATTAAGTTTATGTATTCTTGAGGAGCAAGGTAACCATGTTACTCGTATAAAAGGATTAAGACACAAGTGTTTGATTCGGTTGAGAATGAATCATTTAGCAATATGGTACTTTGAGGTTATAGGAGTAAGCTCTCATGTGATTGATTTGAGGAGCATACAAATAAGTACTGTGTTTATTCTTGGAGAAAGTATAAAAAAATCTTAAAGGATTTAAGTTAGAATGGCATAAGGTCAGACTTACTTCCAGATAAAGGATGGAATTGTAAGAGGTACCTTTAAGGAAATTGATGATGTAATGTTTCGAGGTTACTAAGAGTTGATTTTTGGATTGTAAGAAATTACGATGTGAACTTTGGGAATATGTGTATAAGGAAATAGTGAGGGAGATGCGTATTCTCCTATTAAAGGTGCAATAATGTCTTTATGACAATTTTAAGGACCGTTAGTATTTAATGGTCGGAGACTTGTGGATATAGTGAGAATGATTATATGGTAAAATTTATAGAGATAAGGTTACGGATGATACCAAGTGGACTTGAGGAAAAAGGTAACCCACGTTGGTTAAGATAAAGCATATATCACGTTCGGGTGAGACAAGAGTATAATCCTATGGAATGGATTAGTGAATTATGTTGAGGTAATCAGACATAGATTGTAGAATTACTGATTGTGTGAACTCATGAGTAAAGACTGTGAGATAAAGTTATGGCATAAGGGCCAGATTTGATTAAGGTAAAAGGTGAATCATTGTTGTAAGTGGAAACATGATCGAATAGATAGTTCGATGTTGGCAATATATGTTATGAAGACCAGATTAGTTAAGGATACCGACCTAAGGAGGTTTGGATATATACTTCGAGAGAAGTTAGAGACAAATGGTACCTATGAAGAGATGCATGTGCGCTTTCTGGAGCACCGTGAGAAGCAACTGCGCAACAAAATCGTACTCTTGGTACAAATTCCGTGGTCTAAATCTGGAACTCTTTTAGGAAGATTAAGTTGTAAGAGTTGTTGAGTTAAGAAGAAAGATTTCAATGGAAGACCGGGATATATTAATAATCTAGATGTATTAAAGATTCAGTAAAGAGAATTGTCTATATACATCTAAGGAATAAAGTGGTAAGCGGTATCCCATACGTTGAGTCCTTCCAAGCTTTCTTAAGATATAAAGGATGAACTTGTGGAGTTATGATCGGGGAGATTAGGAGCTATCTCTCATGCGTGAGTTTGTGCCATAAGCGTTGAGGCGGATGAATCATTTTCACTATGATGTCCTAAGGAATTAAGAGTAATATCTCTTGTAATCCATTTCAAGGATGAAGTGATTAAGGCAGGATCCTCATTGGCTTAATGCAAGTTTCGGGGTCGAAACTTCTTTTAAGGGGGAGGTGATGTGATACCCCGTAATTCTGTAAGGTTATTTTGGGGATTTTGAGAATTTTCCCGAGTACCCGTTTTGTACGTCGGATTTAATTCAGGTAGCTTGAGACATTCTGTAATGTGCTCTGTATCTGTAATATTTTTCTCAGTGAAATAAAATACAGACAACGTGCTTCGGATGTTTATACGCGTTCGCGTACGATAATTTTTATCCCGGGTTAATGTCTTGCTTGTTCAAAAGCTGAATGGGCGGGAAAAGGCAAAAACGGCGACCGCCGTATAGTAACGGCGCCCGCCGTCACTGGGCCCGGGGTGTCAGGCCGTCGTCTCCTACTCTGGGCTCGCCAGGGCTAGGAACGGCGACCGTCATAATTACGGCGCCCGCTGCGGCCCGCCGTACGCAAAGTTGCGGCGCCCGCCGTGATTACCCAGAGGTCATTACCCGTTGGTCGCCGGCGAGCTCTGGCCGCGCCAATCTAGCCCTGCTCGGCCTCGTGTAGGATGATGATGATGTTCCCATTACTTTGGCTATAAAAGGAGGTGTTGGGGGAAGGGTTTTGAGCCATCCCAGCACCGAGTCTCTGCCAAAATTTTGCCTCGTCGGAGTGTTAGTTTCGCCGGATTTCGGAAGCTTCGTTGGTGTCGGTTGGTGGTGTTTCCAGAAGCCCTTGTGAAGCCTTTTGGTTGCCTTTGGAGGTTGGAACCCAGGAAAGGCAAAAAGGGGTCGAAACGCGCATCATTTGGGTGAGTTTTTCTCTCGTTCTGTCGTCGGAATTCTTCACGGCGACCGCCGTGTTCTTTATGACGCCCGCCGTGATGAATGCGGCGACCGCCGCCAGTGCCCAGAATGCCTTCTTGGCTTTGGCTTGGTTGGTCGTCGTCGAGGCGTCGTTTCCTTCGGCTTCTTTTGTCTTTCCTTAGATTCGTACTAGTTTATTTCGAATCTAACTTAGGGTTTCCTTATGGGTCGATTCGAAGGAATCTGTGTGCCAGATCTGTTCATGTGTCGAGCCCGGAATCCCGTCGTCGTTAGGCTTCGTTCAAACTCTGCGGATTAAGGCAAGTGGCGGTTCGCTCTTGCTCATCGTTCCATATTTACATTAATTATCAGTTGTTTATCTGAGTAATTAATTTGGAATGATTATTGTGTTCATCTGGAAACGGTTTTGTTAACTGTTTTGGAAAACTAAAATATGATGTTATAATAGGTTGTATATCTGTTAGAACAACACTATTATATATATATGTGAATTAATACAGATATTATTATAGGTTGTATATTGTTAGAACAACGCTATTTTATCTGTAACTGGCCTTGAGGGAATTGATATGAGTTATTGTTGCGTTTGTAACTGTTTAGTTAGAACGAGTATTGGTAGGAACGCTACTGTGTATCTCAGTACGAGTGCTAGTCGTTTCTTGATAACCTGGTGGTTAGGATTTAGTTCCTACCATTCTTCTTTAGTGTCGTTGTAAGGATTTAGTTCCTGATTCCGCCTGAGGGATATAGTTCCCGCGAGATTTAGTTCTCGATTCGACTCTTGGGATTTAGTTCCCGAGTCAACTCTGCCTTAGGGATTTAGTTCCCGAGGGATGTTTAAAAGCTTATAATGTCATGTGGGTTTTTGAATTTAATAAGATAAAGTGCCCGAGTGCACATAATTAATATACCTTTGGCGAGTAGTGCAGCTAAGTAAATAGTGCAACTAGGAAAGCTCGTCTCGACTTTTGATCAGAGTACGTTCTCTTTCCAATCTGGATTCACTGTAAGCGATGAGGTTGGTCGTGAACCGAAACATCTAAGTCAGCTTTTAAGTCACTGATTGTCTGATTCTTTAAACGTTCCAGATTTGTCATATTTCCTTAAAGACTCAATCTCTTGGAGTCTCTTTTCGGGTCGATTTCTGTGAAGATTAAGTCTTCTAGAATCTTCTCTTGTGCATACCTCTTGTTGTTATTCCGTGAAAGTGTCGGGTTATGTATCGTTCCTTCGGTTATTATTCGAGGGACAATGATAGTAAACGGTTACGATCATTCGAACCACTCTGCTTTTTACCCTTGCATAGTCTATTCAGTAGACTAACCAACCGCAATTGTTCTCTGCATGGTTGGCTGGTGTCATCCGTTCGTTTCGGCACATCAGATAGAGCGAAGATGAGGAGACTAGATTGACTATGAAGATGACGGTTGTTTTTGGATGTTTTTAATAATTTCTTTTAATCAGGTTGAGATCCTTGGGAGATGACCATTATGGTCAAGATCCTTGTTTGTAATACATTTAAAAGACTTCCGCTGTAACTTATTTACTCTGTTATTTGTTTATTAAGACTTCCGTTGTAATTTATTTAAACTCTGGGTTTGTCCTATTCGGTAATGGGATGTAATCCCGGGACTCATGTTTTATATAAATAAGGTTATCATTTTGTATCATTGTATTTCATGATTTGTATTTAAACGGTAAAGCCTTGGGTGATCTCGGTAAGGAACACTGAGGTCACTGGCGGTAATACCTTTCCAAATGGGTTAAGATTTGGGGGTGTTACAGTTGTGGTATCAGAGCTAAAGTTTTTAAAACGGGTTGGGTATTTGAAAACCATTTACTTGTTTTCAATTGAAAGGTATTTTCAAAAAGCTCTGAGTTTAAAAATAAAAACGGTGTTTTCATTTTGAACCGTTCATAGTCTTGTCTTCTATATAGTCTGATATAGTAAGCTTGCTTCTGTTCTCTTCAGAGGAACCCGGGAGAAGCCAAGGTGGTTTCGCCATACCCAATAAGGCTTGAATTCCCAGTTCCCTCGTTTTGAGTTAAGGTTGTAGAACCTAGTAACTCGGTTTGAGTCCATCAATAGAAATTACCAGGTTAATCTATTCTAAGTTGATTTTATTACAATAAGTATATCAGAATGATACTAATGGAATAAAATCCTTGGAATTTGATCGGTAAACAGATGGTGAACACAAGGAGCATTATCCATGCTGGTGCTGGGCCGAGTAATGACCCCAGGCCAAATGCGAGGAATGCTGCAGACCCAACAGGAGAGCGTGAGTCTGTCTTCAACAATAATCCTAGAGGCAATGGTCAAGAGCAGACCAACGCTCCAATGGCATTTGATGCTACAACATTAGAGGCAATTCGGGGAATGGTCATGCAAGCAGTGACTGATATACTGCGACCGAGTATGCCGCAGGCACAAGGTGTGCAAATTCCCCCACCGATTCCCAGATTTGAGGAGCCAGAAAACCGTATATTCCAGGAGAATATAGTCAGGACTCGAGACAACTATGGTCGTGCACTGAAGACCATTAATTCCATGAGGCCTGACAGCTATAACGGGAAAGGGGAACCAGTCGGGGTGATCCATTGGTTCTCCCACATGGAGCGGTTGTTCCGCAACATTGATTGTACTAAAGCTGAGAAATTACATATAGCTTCTCTTCAGTTAAAGGAGGATGCTAGTGAGTGGTGGGAGAGTACCGACTTAGCTGATAGCCCTGTTTTGAACTGGGAGATGTTCAAGACAAAGATGACAGACCGTTTCTTCTCTCGTGCTATGAGGGAGGAGAAACACAAGGAGTTCCTATACCCTGAGACTGATGGATTGAAGGTGACTAAGCTGGCAACCAAGGTCAATCATCTATTACAGTATGCTGGACCTGAGATATTCAGTGAGGCACAGAAAATCTGGTATTTCCATGAGTGGATGGGCCCAGATATTAAGCCACTGATGGTGCGTCACGGATGCTCGACTTTGGAGCAGTACGTGGATGCAGCCTACAAGTTAGAGGTGACTCTGGAAGATTCGACCAAGAAGCGTGATTTCCAGATGCAAGGGGAGAACCAACCTAAGGCAAGTGGGTTTAAACGTCCCGCTCCACCATCTGATTTTGCCAAATCTATTCAAGCAAAAACGAATATGACTCAGAATGGGTCTACGCAACGTTCGGGTCAGGGCAATAGCCTGATCCAGTGCTACAACTGTGGTACCTACGGGCACAAGAGTAATGTGTGTCCGAAGGAGAAGAAAACGTGCTTTGCCTGTGGAAAGGAAGGACACTTGCAGTTATTTTGTCCGCATAGGAGGCAGAAAGGAGCTGAGTCACAGCAGGGATCTGTTAATCAGAACAACCAACCCAGGTTCAATCCGGTGGAAGCCCCTAGTCCTTCAATGCAGACAACTGCGATAAACAAAGGGAAAGTCCCAATGGCTTCAGGAAGCCAAGGTCAACGCCTATACGTGATACGTGAGGCGGATGGACCCGATGCTCCATTTGCTTAAAGTATTTTGTACTACTTCTGTTGGTATGTTGTGGATTTGGGTGTTACCCAGTCTTTTGTTTTGGATAAGTTATGTTAGTAAGTTTAAGTATGCAAAAAGGTTTATCAACCTTTGTTGTAAATATTCTTTCTAATATAAATGTTGGTTGAGAACCAATCGTCTGTCGGAATTTACAATTAGTAAGAATTCGAAGAGAATTCGATCTGGATAGCCATGGTTCCAGGCGATAATTTTCTCGGTACGAAGTGGCTGACGCGTCATGGGACGATAATCGATTTTAGTTCGAAGATTGTGACGGTGGCATCAGGGGGCAGTATATATGCAAATTTAAAGGTCTGAATGACGCTGTTAACGGCAGGTTTATCAAGGCAATAGCTGCGTTTAAACTACTTCGACAAGGTTGTTTCGGGTACCTTTGCTACTTGGATCCGCCCATGAAAGATGAACTTTCAGTTCTTGATGATTTCGATACACTGAAGAATTTGGTACATAGATTAAGTTTATGTATTCTTGAGGAGCAAGGTAACCATGTTACTCGTATAAAAGGATTAAGACACAAGTGTTTGATTCGGTTGAGAATGAATCATTTAGCAATATGATACTTTGAGGTTATAGGAGTAAGCTCTCATGTGATTGATTTGAGGAGCATACGAATAAGTACTGTGTTTATTCTTGGAGAAAGTATAAAAAAATCTTAAAGGATTTAAGTTAGAATGGCATAAGGTCAGACTTACTTCCAGATAAAGGATGGAATTGTAAGAGGTACCTTTAAGGAAATTGATGATGTAATGTTTCGAGGTTAATAAGAGTTGATTTTTGGATTGTAAGAAATTACGATGTGAACTTTGGGAATATGTGTATAAGGAAATAGTGAGGGAGATGCGTATTCTCCTATTAAAGGTGCAATAATGTCTTTATGACAATTTTAAGGACCGTTAGTATTTAATGGTCAGAGACTTGTGGATATAGTGAGAATGATTATATGGTAAAATTTGTAGAGATAAGGTTACGGATGATACCAAGTGGACTTGAGGAAAAAGGTAACCCACGTTGGTTAAGATAAAGCATATATCACGTTCGGGTGAGACAAGAGTATAATCCTATGGAATGGATTAGTGAATTATGTTGAGGTAATCAGACATAGATTGTAGAATTACTGATTGTGTGAACTCATGAGTAAAGACTGTGAGATAAAGTTATGGCATAAGGGCCGGATTTGATTAAGGTAAAAGGTGAATCATTGTTGTAAGTGGAAACATGATCGAATAGATAGTTCGATGTTGACAATATATGTTATGAAGACCAGATTAGTTAAGGATACCGACCTAAGGAGGTTTGGATATATACTTCGAGAGAAGTTAGAGACAAATGGTACCTATGAAGAGATGCATGTGCGCATTCTGGAGCGCCGTGAGAAGCAACTGCGCAACAAAATCGTATTGTTGGTACGGATTCCGTGGTCCAAACCTGGAACTCTTTGAGGAAGATTAAGTTATAAGGGTTGTTGAGTTAAGAAGAAAGATTTTAGTGGAAGACCGGGATATATTAATAATCTAGATGTATTAAAGATTCAGTAAAGAGAATTGTCTATATACATATAAGGAATAAAGTGGTAAGCGGTATCCCATACGCTGAGTCCTTCCAAGCTTTCTTAAGATATAAAGGATGAACTTGTGGAATTATGATCGGGGAGATTATGAGCTATCTCTCATGCGTGAGTTTGTGCCATAAGCGTTGAGGCGGATGAATCATTTTCAGTATGATGTCCTAAGGAATTAAGAGTAATATCTCTTGTAATCCATTTCAAGGATGAAGTGATTAAGGCAGGATCCTCATTGGCTTAATGCAAGTTTCGGGGTCGAAACTTCTTTTAAGGGGGAGGTGATGTGATACCCCGTAATTCTGTAAGGTTATTTTGGGGATTTTGAGAATTTTCCCGAGTACCCGTTTTGTACGTCGGATTTAATTCAGGTAGCTTGAGACATTCTGTAATGTGCTCTGTATCTGTAATATTTTTCTCAGTGAAATAAAATACAAACGACGTGCTTCGGATGTTTATACGCGTTCGCGTACGATAATTTTTATCCCGGGTTAATGTCTTGCTCGTTCAAAAGCTGAATGGGCAGGAAAAGGCAAAAACGGCGACCGACGTACAGTAACTGTGCCCGCCGTCGCTGGGCCCGGGGTGTCAGGCCGTCGTCTCCTGCTCTGGGCTCGCCAGGGCTAGGAACGGCGACCGCCGTAATTACGGCGCCCACCGCGGCCCGCCGTAGGCAAAGTTGCGGCGCCCGCCGTGATTACCCAGAGGTCATTACCCGTTGGTCGCCGGCGAGCTCTGGCCGCGCCAATCTAGCCCTGCTCGGCCTCGTGTAGGGTGATGATGATGTTCCCATTACTTTGGCTATAAAAGGAGGTGTTGGGGGAAGGTTTTGAGCCATCCCTGCACCGAGTCTCTGCCAAAATTTTGCCTCGTCGGAGTGTTAGTTTCGCCGGATTTCGGAAGCTTCGTTGGTGTCAGTTGGTGGTGTTTCCAGAAGCCCTTGTGAAGCCTTTTGGTTGCCTTTGGAGGTTGGAACCCAGGAAAGGCAAAAAGGGGTCGAAACGCGCATCATTTGGGTGAGTTTTTCTCTCGTTTTGTCATCGCAGTTCTTCACGGCGACCGCCGTGTTCTTTATGACGCCCGCCGTGATGAATGCGGCGACCGCCGCCAGTGCCCAGAATGCCTTCTTGGCTTTGGCTTGGTTGGTCGTCGTCGAGGCGTCGTTTCCTTCGGCTTCTTTCGTCTTTCCTTAGATTCGTACTAGTTTATTTCGAATCTAACTTAGGGTTTCCTTATGGGTCGATTCGAAGGAATCTGTGTGCCAGATCTGTTCATGTGTCGAGCCCGGAATCCCGTCGTCGTTAGGCTTCGTTCAAACTCTGCGGATTAAGGCAAGTGGCGGTTCGCTCTTGCTCATCGTTCCATATTTACATTAATTATCAGTTGTTTATCTGAGTAATTAATTTGGAATGATTATTGTGTTCATCTGGAAACGGTTTTGTTAACTGTTTTGGAAAACTAAAATATGATGTTATAATAGGTTGTATATCTGTTAGAACAACGCTATTATATATATATATGTGAATTAATACAGATATTATTATAGGTTGTATATTGTTAGAACAACGCTATTTTATCTGTAACTGGCCTTGAGGGAATTGATATGAGTTATTATTGCGTTTGTAACTGTTTAGTTAGAACGAGTATTCGTAGGAACGCTACTGTGTATCTCAGTACGAGTGCTAGTCGTTTCTTGATAACCTGGTGGTTAGGATTTAGTTCCTACCATTCTTCTTTAGTGCCGTTGTAAGGATTTAGTTCCTGATTCCGCCTGAGGGATATAGTTCCCGCGAGATTTAGTTATCGATTCGACTCTTGGGATTTAGTTCCCGAGTCAACTCTGCCTTAGGGATTTAGTTCCCGAGGGATGTTTAAAAGCTTATAATGTCATGTGGGTTTTTGAATTTAATAAGATAAAGTGCCCGAGTGCACATAATTAATATACCTTTGGCGAGTAGTGCAGCTAAGTAAATAGTGCAGCTAGGAAAGCTTGTCTCGACTTTTGATCAGAGTACGTTCTCTTTCCAATCTGGATTCGCTGTAAGCGATGAGGTTGGTGGTGAACCGAAACATCTAAGTCAGCTTTTAAGTCACTGATTGTCTAATTCTTTAAACGTTCCAGATTTGTCATATTTCCTTAAAGACTCAATCTCTTGGAGTCTCTTTTCGGGTCGATTTCTGTAAAGATTAAGTCTTCCAGAATCTTCTCTTGTGCATACCTCTTGTTGTTATTCCGTGAAAGTGCCGGGTTATGTATCGTTCCTTCGGTTATTATTCGAGGGACAATGATAGTAAACGGTTACGATCATTCGAACCACTCTGCTTTTTATCCTTGCATAGTCTATTCAGTAGACTAACCAACCGCAATTGTTATCTGCATGGTTGATTGGTGTCATCCGTTCGTTTCGGCACATCAGATAGAGCGAAGATGAGGAGACTAGATTGACTATGAAGACAACGGTTGTTTTTGGATGTTTTTAATAATTTCTTTTAATCAGGTTGAGATCCTTGGGAGATGACCATTGTGGTCAAGATCCTTGTTTGTAATACATTTAAAAGACTTCCGTTGTAACTTATTTACTCTGTTATTTGTTTATTAAGACTTCCGCTGTAATTTATTTAAACTCTGTGTTTGTCCTATTCGGGATTGTGATGTAATCCCGGGACTCATGTTTTATATAAATAAGGTTATCATTTTGTATCATTGTATTTCATGATTTGTATTTAAACGGTAAAGCCTTGGTTGATCTCGGTAAGGAACACTGAGGTCACTGGCGGTAATACCTTTTCAAATGGGTTAAGATTTGGGGGTGTTACACATGTAACCGAGATATACTCCAACGTCTATAGGGGTCTAACGTGCACTTCGCGTCCAATTCGGCCATCGTGGACGTGAACCGCTCTTTCCTCCTTTATTGGGTCGGTCGAGTGGACCATTAAAATCTGGAGCCCAACAGTAATTATGTATGAAGATTGGGAACTCAAATGGTTGTGAGTTGTTTTGGGGTGAAAAGATCGGACGACCTAAATCGCCTTAGACGGGGTAACGAGTCGATCGGGTAATAGAAATCAATCCAAACCAAACAAACGATCAACAAATAAAGAATAGACACGAAATAGCAAGGTAATTTTATTGATCTATCGATGATTGAATCAGATCGGAGTACAACTTATCCTTGAGGGACAAAAGATCGGATCCGGTTTGACCGGTGATGACTGAGTGATATTCCGAGGGGAGTGAGCTAGACTGGGTGCACTCTCAAGTTCTTTTCGGAGCCAGTACTCGAATGCCGGATGTAGACGTGTGTGTATCGCTTGCCTTATCGTGATCTATATATGGTAATTCCCCTTTTCTGACCGTTATTCTCTTCTTGCAAATATCTCTTATTAACTCCAGGCGAGATCTTAGGGATATGATCTTTGATTGCCGGCTTGATTTCTGTGTTTAATGCCACAACCGTTGCCATTGATCAAGCTTTTAACGCTCTTGGCAAGATCTTCGGAATAGGTCGGATCCTACGCGTCTGAGGGATGTGCGACGCCTCCTCCTGGTTTCTCTTGGCTTCTGACTCCGTTTGGATCTTGGCCCAACTTGCTCGCTTGATCCTCTTGGAGAATGATGGGCCCAACAATAGCCCCAAGTTGTTTTGGGCTCGAGGCTGCTATAGGATGGAGTCCAAACAACTTCTCCTCATACAATCTCCACCTTCCGATTTTGGCGCGTCAGACGAGGGCTATGTGGCGGTAATCGTGCGGCATGATGGGACATTTCTGCAACTTGCCGTCTCCCTCCATAAATTCAAACCAGCCTTCTGATGATTTGACTTCGTCTTCTTCCTTTGTTTCTTTATCTGGTAGGTTTCTTTGGGTTCTCAAAAATTGCTCTTCGATTTCCTCCTCTCTCCGTTTTGGAAATGGTTTCCAGCGAGTCTTCTGAGTCGCCCAATCTCCTTAGGTGTTGAACGGTAATGGTGGATCCGAAGCGGCTACAACAGGAGAACTGGAGAAGGAGATCAAAGAAAGAAGAGGATGGAGATCAGGCAGAGGCGGCCGACACTGACACTGAGAGACGAAAGCTAGGGGATTGCACCTACCTCGAGTTTAAGTGTCGATGTGGGTCCGGCTTTAGTGTTCGTATCATTGGAAACAACTGCTTCTACAAGCTCATCTAGAGCTATCGACATGTCTGAAGATCGAAGCTGAATCGATCATGTGTGAAGTAGGAAGAGCTTTCTCGTCTTCCTTGTTCGAGTTTCTGTGCGAAAATTCTGGAATATTACATGGGAAGATTGTTACTACTCGCTCGAACTCGAGCAAGAACGAGGTTCCCCCTCTTTTTATTTTGAAGGAGGCAGACGCTCTGACGGGGACTTTGTCGGAGGCAGAGTTGGAGCAGATCCTCCAAGTCGGAGGCTTTCCTCCTGAGACGGTTGCGAGGTTGCCGTATCCGGACGAGATGGCCGACGCCCGTTATGAAGGATGGGTTTGTTTTCATGCTTACCCGTTTAGGGTTGGCCATAAGTTTCCTTTCTCCCCCCTTGTTAGGGACTTCTTAGCGACTCTGGTGCTTGCGCCGTGTCAAGTCATGCCACAAGCATGGCGAATTCTTAGGGCTCTAGACTTGTTGAACGTTCAGTTTGGGGCCGATTTTAACTTCGACGCCCTGTGGTACAACTACTCGCTGGGGTCGAAGAGTTCTTCTCGCGTCCAGTTGCATATTCGCTCGGGTCGGAAGCCTCTGGTGTTCAATTTGGATGTAAACGACCGTGGATGTAAACGCCAGCTACGCGACTTCAGCGCATAAAAAGCGCCTACATCGCCAACGTGGTCGGGTAGCTGGCGATGTAGGCACTTTTTATGCGCTGAAGTCGCGTATTGAGATGATCGAAGAGTTTGAAGAGGGTAAGCATGGGGCCTGGGATTTGAAGGCGGAGAAGGAGACCATGGATTCCCTGTGTCCGAAGGGAAATCCGGGCTCAGAGCTCTTCCGTTTGGCTGGCGTCGGAGAAGAATCCCTGGACGGCAGCGCTGGTGAGGATGAGGCCCACTCTAGTGACACCGTGCGGATTGAGCCCCAGCCTTCTCTTGGCTTGATCCCTGCTGAAGTTAATGTCGCGAACCCTGACCCTTGACTGTTCTTCGTAATTTGATTTATGACCCCACCTGTGTGTGGGTAGGATATTTTCTGTTTTAGCGATCCGTCCACTATCGCGGGTCGTATGTATGTAAAAAAATGCTTGGACTTTTATTTGATATAATTTGATGTGTTACAAAGGGTCGTACATTCGTGTGTTTGTATGTTCCTTCAGACTCTTCGAGAGGAGTTTGTTGTTCACGCCTTTGGTTTGTCTATCGGGTTCGCCCGTGTGCTCCGTCGAGTAGGGCTTGCCGTATGTATGTAAAGAAGGAGGCCTGCAAATGTATGTGTTTGTGTTTAGTCATGACTTTATGCCGAGGAGGAAAGCAATATGTCTCCATTGCGTAAACGTAATAAGGTGTCTTAACCTTATGTATTGTGTAAGGCAGGTGGTGTGCCGACGTGCCTGTGTTGTTCATCTCCCCGTGTTCCGATCGATCGTGTAGATGTAGTATAAGCGCTTTCGTTTGTGACTGGATCCAGTGTGTATGTTGATGTCGTCATGTACTTAGGTTTGCAAGGGAAATGTCCTTGCTAGATGTAAATGATCAGTTTCAAGAAATAGAGTTATGCTTGTGACAACAAGTAATGTACGACAGGCGAAAGGATGTTAGCACCTTACCTTACTAGTTTAGAAGTGGTATAACTTTAGGTGTGTTGCGTTCCAACTTCTCGGGATTGGTCGTCCGTCTTTGTCTTCTAATTGGTATGCTCCTTGTCCGACTACTTCTTTGACTAGGTAGGGTCCTTCCCACTGAGGCGCAAGTTTTCCGTCGGTCGGATTCTTGGTGTTCTGGAATATTTTTCTGAGGACCCAGTCTCCAACTTTAAAGACCTTGGCTTGAACGTTCTTGTTGTAACTTCTTACGACCTGTTGTTGGAACCTGACCATTCTAATCCTGACTTTTTCTCTAGTCTCATATGCCGTGTCCAAGTTGTGTGCTAGTTCGACGTCGTTCTGCTTGTTCGTCTGAAGGCTGTAACGGGCAGTTGGAATCAATAACTCGGCGGGGATGACTGCTTCACTTCCGTAGACGAGTGAAAATGGCGACTGTCCGGTCGCGTTCTTTGGAGTGATCCTGTCGGACCAGAGAATGAATGGGAGTTCGTCTGCCCATTTGCCTTTAGCCCCTGTGAGGCGTTTCTTGAGGTTGTTGATGATGATTTTGTTGCTGGACTCGGCTTGTCCGTTGGATTGTGGATACCGAGGGGTGGAGGTGACCAATTTGATGTTCCATTGGTCGCAAAAGGCTCGAGTCTTATGACTGATGAACTGGGACGCCAAATCTACACAAGATATTGCGTTTTATAAATGAAATGACGTGTTGATCTTTTACCTCTCGGTAGGATTCAGCTTTGATCCATTTAGAGAAGTAATCTGTCAGGGCAAGGAAGAAGACTCGTTGACCCGACGCAGGTGGGAGTTTCCCGGAGATGTCCATTCCCCATCTCATGAAGGGTCACGGTGCCAGAGTCGGATGAAGGAGTTCCGAAGGTTGATGAGGAACGGGTGCGTGTCGTTGACAGGCGTCGCACTTCTTGGTGTACTCCATCACGTCTCTATTCATCATGGGCCAGTAGTATCCGTTTCACAAGACTTTTCCGAGAGGCTTCGTCCGCCGGTGTGGTTTTCACATTCTCCTTCATGTAATGATTGTAAGATACGTCCGACTTCTGGAGTCTTGAGGCATCGTAGGAGTATCCCTGTGATAGATCTTTTGTACAAGATGTTATTTATGATATCGAAAGAAAGTGCTTGTACCTTCAGCCTTTTTGCTTCTATTTTGTCGTTGGGTAGGATGCCGTCTCTTAGCCATTTGACGTAAGGTAGTGTCCAGTCGTCATGAGCGCTGACGATGTCTTCTTCTGGTCGATAGCCTATTTCCATCGTGACAAGTTCCTCTAATGGTGTGACCGACTCCTTGGGTGTTTCCGGGACAGCTGGTGTCATGACGTGTGCCAATGGGATGTTTGGAAATTCCTTTGGATCCAAGACGGACCCCAGGTTGGCTAGTGCGTCAGCTTGAGAGTTGAGATCTCTGGGTACCTGTCTGTAGTCGAACGTTAGGAATTGGTCGATCAACCTTTTGGCCACTCTCAGGTAAGCTATCATCCTGACGTCCTTTGCACTGTACGACCCTTGTATTTGGTTTACAACCAAGAGGGAGTCGCAAATGACTTCAATTTCCTGGACTCCTAGGTCACGGGCCAGGATGAGCCCAAATATAAGTGCTTTGTATTCAACTTTGTTGTTGGTCGCGTCCCATTCGCATCTTACGGCCTGGGCTATCTTGTCCCCTTTGTGGCGATTTCAGCACGACCCCTAGCCCCGATCCTCTGGCGTTCGACGCACCATCTGTGTGGAGCTCCCATTTACCTGTTTCCCCCGTCGTGAGTAATTGTGTTGCTTCTTTGGTGGCTTCTTGCTCTAGGGTTGGGCTGAAGTCTGCCACAAAGTCAGCCAGGGCTTGCGACTTGATCGTTGTTCTGGGGCATTACTTTGTAACAGTAGATACCTTGGCTTGTGATGAATGTCGTTTTCTCTTGGTCTTCTGGTTCCATGAGGATTTGATTGTAGCCACTGAACGCGTCCATGAAGGTTAACATCTCGTGCCCTGCCGTCGCGTCGACCATGGAATTGATGTGAGGAAGTGGGAATGAATCTTTAGGGCAGGCCTTGTTGAGGTCGGTGAAGTCGATGCAGACTCTCCACTTGCCATTTTTCTTTTAGACTACGACCACGTTGGCTAGCCACTCGGGATAGTTGACTTCCCTGATCTTTCCTGTTTCCAACAAGCTTTTGACTTCGTCGTCGACAATCTTGTTTCGCTCTGGGGCGAATTTCCTGCGCTTTTGCTTTACAGGGGGATGAGATGGATCTACGTTCAATTTATGGGTAATAATGTTTGGAGATATACCGACCATATCTTCATGTGACCATGCAAAACAATTAGTATTGGATCTAAAAAAATCAAGAATTTGTTGTCTGGTTGAGTCGTCTAGGTCCGACCCAACCCTTACCGTTTGTATTGGCTTTGAGGGATCTAGTACGATCTCGTCGAGTTTTTCCATTTCGGGTTCGACGTATCAATTAGGTCTTTCGCCGATCTGTAATTGCTATGCAACCTTATGCTCGACGGCGCTTTTCATGGAGGCGACGTAGCATTCCTTGGCTGCCCTCGGTCTCCCTTGATTTCTTGAACTCCCCACTTGGTAGGGAACTTGATGTTTTGGTGGTACGTCGATGGTACTGCCTTCATAGCATGTATCCATGGCCTGCCAAGAATGCAATTATAGGGAGATGGGCAGTCTAGGACTAGAAATTTCACCTGCTGGTTTACTCCCCCGGCGTATGTCGTATGAACGATTTCGCCGATAGTGTGTTTGACTTCACCACTGAATCCGACTAGTGGAGTCGATTTCTTGACCAGGTCATCTTCGCCCAGACCCATCCCTTTGAGGGCGTCGAAGGTCAAGAGATTGGTCGAACTTCCTGTATCGATTAGTATTCTACGTATCAAACATCTCCCGATAGATAAAGAGATTACCAGACTGTCGTGATGGCTTTCCGATCCGTCGGCATCGGATTTGTCGAATGTGACCGTCGGAAGATCGGAGATCTTGTTTGGTCTGAACTTCGGCGCTTCGGGCTTACTGCCTTTGTTTTCCTTTGCATGTCGTTTGGCCGCGGAGTACGTGTTTCCACATACGTCCGAACCACCTGAAATAGTATTGACAATTTTTTTGGGGACAGGAGACGGAGGTTTGTCTTGTTTTACCTGATCTCGTCACTCCATGGTGGCTTTGGCTCGTTCCGAGATTACGTCTCGCAGGAGCCCCTGCGCGAGCAACCTAGCGACCTCTTTACACAAGGCGATGCACTCGTCCGTCGAGTGTCCGTGGTCACCGTGGAATTCGCACCATCGGCTCATGTCCTTTTTGACGTCTGGCCAGTCGCTCTTTCGGGACCATCTTACCTCTTTCCCATATTTGTCGAAACTCTTGACGAGCTCCGACACGGAAATATTGAAGTTGTAAGATTGAACCCTGGGAGGCAACGTCGGGCCATCTCTCCAGTCTTGAGACCTGTCTTGGAAAGAGTTTACCCGATTTTGCTCATTTCGATTACCAGGATAGGGGTGATGGCGTATGTCCCGACGGTTGTCGGAGGAGGATTGGCGATCGGATTGGTCAGGTCCATGGGAGGCTTTTCGTGACTCACGATCTTCTTCCAAACGTACCTCGGCCATGGTTTTGGCCTGGACATCTTCGAAGCTTCTGCACGGGTACTTGGTGATCTCGTTGTAGAGGTTGTTGTCTTTGATCAAACCTTGGCGAAAGGCTTCGATGGAGGTGGTGACGTCGCAATGGGGGATCGCAACTTTTTCCTTATTATACTTGTTAAGATAGCTTCGGAGAGGTTCATTATACCTTTGGGTGATTCGATAGAGGTCACTCGATTGTCTTTCGAGCCTCCGACTGCTAGCGAATTGGATCTTGAAGGAATTGACCAAGTCTGTGAACGATGCGATCACTCCCTGAGGCAAACGCATAAACCAGGTTAGTGCGGGATCGGCGAGAGTCATGCCAAAGCTTTTGCACATGACATCCTCGTGGCTCTCCCTGGGAACGGATGCAGTCATTAATTTTTGTTTATAGAGAGAAATGTGATCATCTGGGTCGTTGGTGCCGTCGAACGTCGCCATGGTGGGGAGATGGAATTTCTTTGGGATCTCGACCCTAGCGATCTCTTCGACGAACGGAGATTCTTCGAATCCGCCTGACGCTTCTTTCTCGATCGGCTGTGGAACTCCGAGAATCCTGGCGATGCGATCATCAAAGCGTCTTCATATGTTGATTGAGCGTCTGCTGGACGAGAGCTAGGATGTCAGGAGGATTGGTACCCTGTGGTTCGTCGATTCGGGTCCTTGCTGACCCGATCGGTGTGGATAAAGTAACATTGTTAGTCAAAAATTGATTAACCAAAGGAGTTCGAGATGTACCCTCAGTATATCCGGGACTCCATACGTTTGGAGGGGTCAGTTCGACGCCATCCATGTCAAGGCGCGTTTGGACGCTGTTATGGACGGGCATCCGCCTGGATCCAGAAGCCATTGATTATACCTGCGACTTGAGAGACTCATTTTCACGGGTTAGTTGTGCAATATCGACCTCGGATTGGGTGGATAAGGTGGCCAAGGCTTCGGTCTTTTGGCGTTGCTGGGCAAGTTCCTCTTATAGGGCATTCATTTTTTGGGCAAGCTCTTGGAATTGGGTTGGGGTAGGATTTTCGGTCGTGTTTCCTTGAGCTTGGGTGTCGTCTTCGAGGTGTGGCTCCTCGGTACTGGTAGATGGGTTGATAGTCATGTTTGGAAGGTTTTGAGATGGTGATCGGCAAGTTGCCCTACGGTGGGCGCCAAACTGTTTTGGGGCGAAAAGATCGGACGACCTAAATCGCCTTAGACGAGGTAACGAGTCGATCGGGTAATAGAAATCAATCCAAACCAAACAAACGATCAACAAATAAAGAATAGACACGAAATAGCAAGGTAATTTTATTGATCTATCGATGATTGAATCAGATCGAAGTACAACTTATCCTTGAGGGACAAAAGATCGGATCCGGTTCGACCGACGATTCTGTGACTCGACCGGTGATGACTAAGTGATATTCCGAGGGGAGTGAGCTAGACTGGGTGCACTCTCAAGTTCTTTTCGGAGCCAGTACTCGAATGTTGGATGTAGACGTGTGTGTATCGCTTGCCTTATCGTGATCTATATATGGTAATTCCCCTTTTCTGACCGTTATTCTCTTCTTGCAAATATCTCTTATTAACTCCAGGCGAGATCTTAGGGATATGCTCTTTGATTGCCGGCTTGATTTATGCGTTTAATGCCACAGCCGTTGCCATTGATCAAGCTTTTAATGCTCTTGGCGAGATCTTCGGAATAGGTCGGATCCTACGCGTCTGAGGGATGTGCGACGCCTCCTCCTGGTTTCTCTTGTCTTCCGACTCCGTTTGGATCTTGGCCCAACTTGCTCGCTTGATCCTCTTGGAGAATGATGGGCCCAACATGAGTATATTCAATTCAATCTTATCGTTTATATGTTGGGAACTCAAATGGCTGTGAGTATATTCAATTCAATTTGATCGTTTATAATTTGTGAATATAT
This sequence comes from Rheum nobile, assembly GCA_027886185.1. NCBI lineage: Eukaryota > Viridiplantae > Streptophyta > Magnoliopsida > Caryophyllales > Polygonaceae > Rheum > Rheum nobile. The sequence goes on from WOAB01000913.1 coordinate 144,012, forward strand.
TCAATTCAATCTGAAAGTTTGTATTGGGAACTCAATTGGTTGGAATTATTGTCATTCATCACTGCATTTTGGTTGAAGTATTGCATGCTCTCGTCTAATCATTTGCATATGTTTAGCAATTTTCTGTTCGACATGGATAATTCCATCTATTTCTTTTTATAAAATTTTCTTTATTTTTTCGATTTTTGTTTTAAAAAAAAAATAGAATTTATGATAAAATTACCCAAATAGACATGCTTTGCTATTTTGTAATTTATGGATTATTTTTATAAACATTTTAAAAAAATAGGATATCCATGCAAATTTGTCAAAATTCAATATAAAATTTTACTCAAAATCCGTACACGACACTGAAACTAAGCTAGTTTGTAGCTATATAAGGTAAGGTTGACATACATGATATTACATATATGATATAAAATCTTGTTAAGGTAAGGTTCAATATAAAATCTTGTTAATAGCTTAATTTACATTTTTATAGATAGAATGAATTGCATATATGATATTTGTTGTCAATATAAGTCAATCATTATTCTAGAATCAAATATGGCGTGAGACACTTTACATAACATAAAGTAGATTAAATTTAATTAGATTTCTTAATCTATTTTCATAAGTTATGAATTCCCATTTTAAAAATTATAATTATAAAAATATATTATTACCTTTTGGAGAAAGTTTAAAATTTATGAATTAATAAAATTTAATAAATCTTTCCGTAATAAAGTATTTAATCTTCACATTGAAATATAAGTTAGATAAATCAAAATTAATTTTGCATTATAGAAAGGCTAAGTGTAACATACATAACAATCTACAACTTGTTGATAGTGAATTTACATTTTTATAGATAGATTGAATCGAATATAGTATATTGTCTACAATCTGGTGTACAACTAATCGAACAATACCTTATCTTTTTTGGCAAGATCTCTTCCGACCTTACCTTATCAACGATGAAGCAGGCGGTCCAGCCTAAATATTATTTGACCAGAAAAAATGAAAATTTTAGAAAATGGTTAAATAATTAAGATTTTTCTTGGTCGATCCTATTTGCATCGGAACGGTGTCTCTGACACGCGCCGGCTGGCGCGCGGCAGTGGCTGCCGCGCGGCGGTGGCTGCCGGCGGTGGCCGGTGGTGGCCGGAGGTGGGGTGCCCGCGGTGAATCGGAAGTGGTCGGCGGTGGATCGATCGAGTCGTATAATTTTTCGGGTTGAGTTCGGATCGGGTTTAGGTCGAGTCGGGTTCTTCTTCGATATTTAAAATTATATCGAGTCTAAAAAAATATCGAATCAGGTTTAGGTCGAGTCGGGTTCTTAAAATTCACCGAAAAATTGTGATTGAAATCCACCGAAAGAAATTCATTCACGGACGCAACAATAATTCTGATTGAAATTCACCGAATATTCTACCCTGAACCCTAAACCTTAAACCTTAAAACCTAAATCCTAAACCCATCACCGACGTCCATTAACAGCGAGATCGTCCATCACCAGACGCAACAATAATTCTGATTGAAATCCACCGAATATTCTACCCTAAACCCTGAACCCTAAATCCTAAACCTTAAATCCTAAACACTAAACCCATCACCGACGTCCATTAACAGCGAGATCGTCCATCACCGGCGAGATCGAACTCCCGGTACCACCACCGCGCGACGGCGCCAGATCGAACGCCCTCCAAGCGGCGCCCAGGGGACCCGTTGCCGGACCCACCGCCGGACCCACCGTCGGCCAACACGGGGACCGGATCCACCGCCGGACCCACCGCCAGCACCCACTGCCAGCCGGCACTGGGTGCCGCACAGCAGTGAATGTCGCGCGCTTGACACGGTGCAAATAGCACCGTGTCAGGGCTCAAATAGCCTTCCCGTTTTTCTTTATCAGCATTTGTTTTTGGGGTGGGGAAAGGTGGCAGTCAAAGGTCAAAGATAAGTAGAGGAATGTGAACTGTGAAGGGGACCAGCGACAGGTTGTCCTTTGCCTCGTCCAAAATGCTTTTCTACCACCTTTGTACTCATTCTACTATGTATTTCACTAACCATTTCCCCTTTTTTTATACTAGATGTAGGCCCCCCGTGCTTCGCACGGGGTTGATGTAGTACATGTATGTAATTTTGTTTAATTGTCAGTGTGAAAAATAATCATAATGACACTTTAGATGTGAAAAGTAATTTTAATAATACTTTGTCCGAATGACAGTTTAGAGGTGAAAAATAATCTTAATGACACTTTAGATATGAAAAGTTAATTTAGTGACACTTTAGAGGTGAAAAATAATCCTAATGACACTTTAGATGTGGAAAGTAATTTTAATGACACTTTGTCCGAATGACACTTTAGAGGTGAAAAATAATCCTAATGACATTCTGTCCTAATGACACTTTAGATGTAAAAAGTAATTCTAATGACACTTTGTCAGAATGACACTGTAGATGTGAAAAAATAATCTTAATGACACTTTAGAGATGAAAAAAAAGCTTATGACATTCTATCCTAATGAAATTTTAGATGTGAAAAATATCTCTAATGACACTTTGTCAAAATGACACTTTAGATGTAAAAGAAAATAATCTGCTCATTCCAGTTGTAGCATATTCATTTATTTAATTAAATTTTGATTAAGATAACATATCGCCTCCTTACACTAATTATATAGTATCATACTAAATAATTTTAAGTTTTGGCTTGAAGTGGCTTAATGAGATCCCACCTCCTGACATTACATAATGAAATACATTATATGAGTGCGGTTCCGGTGCGGAGCACTCTTCCCGTGCGGACGTGTGGACATGCACTATAGGGCCTTATTTGTGCACTTTTGCAAAAATTTTGAAAAATGCTTGAAAAAAAATTTGAAAAAGAATTTTTTTTTTTTGAAAAAGTGCACAAATAAAACGTTAAAGTGCACAAATAAGACCCAAAAGTGCATGCTCCGCACGTCCGCACGGGAAGAGTGCTCCGCATATGATCCAAACTCTACATTATATATATATATATATATCATTTTGCTATTTAAAAATCGATCGTAAATTTTGATAAATTTGAGTGTATAAATTATATAAAGTATACTAATATATTAAAAATAAAGATTAGTGATGTAGAGTAGTCGGCTAACATAGCTTGGATTTTATACTCGTAGAAATCGAAGTCAGTGCCCAGCCTTTAAAGAGGAGAGTATGTGGCAACATATTGCATGCTGCTTTGATGGACAGAAAAAAGGAAATGGAAAAATGGCTTAAAAGTCAAACGACTATTGCGAATCCAACACCTCCCACACAATGACAATGTGGCAGCATTTTAAGGCATCCATGTAAGATGAATTGGCCAAAATACATGCAAAACTATCTTCATTCCAACTCCCAGTGTTGCAATTTTCCAAGATCACGTCATGAGTCATCAGAACAAAAATTCTAATATAAAGAACAGAGTAGTTGAGCTAACCTGCTCTAACATGAATAGTATCTCTAGTGCACGACTTGCAGTATCTACAAGTAGTAGCACCTTTCCGTCTGATCGAAGACTTTTCATAATAGCATCTACAACAGCAAAGAAACTACAGTCAGAGATGAGAATACATATTTGCCTCATTGTTTGGGTCTAAGGAGGCTAATGGATATACCTAGAAAATCTTGATCTCTTTGACGCCTAAAGGGCTGGTTATTCAGAGCATTGTAAGCATCAGTGATCAACACAGCAGGACGCACAAACGATTCTAAACATGTTCCATTTAGATGCCTGAGAGAAATACATTGACAAATGACAAGTGAGCCTGAGCTACCTTTTGACATTAGATCTAGAAGGATAAATTCTACAGTTTCTCAACAAGGAACAAGCACATTAAGACATGACATACATCTCCTTGCGATGATTGAAGTCAACAGCATAGATAACATCCTCCCCATCCTTGGTTATCTTCGAAATGGTACCTCCCAATAAATGTCAAGCGAAATGGGATGCAATAACTATTCCTTCACCTTTACCTGATAATGATCACACGTAAAGAATAAAAAACTCACCGAAAGTTGCTGTAAAGTAAAGCATTTAGAAAGGAACATGAATATACTACACCTTACCTTGATAATCAAATTATTCAAAGTTTTTTCACATGGTAATCTTATATTCTTAACAAATTATTGAGATTTAGGAATTGCAAGCTTGCAAGCCATGAACATATATCTGAAGGAACCCATGCATCATGTTACTCTAATAAAAACAACAGAAAATAAAAATATAGGGAAAGTAAGCATCCATGCAAAGTATCATAAAAACTTATTCTCCTCTGCATGTTAAAAGTAAATATTCTAATTAAAGGAAGCCCATTTGTACATCATGATTATTATTGTATTTTTTGATAGGTTGTACATCATATAAATGAGCAAGAAAGAAGCATACATACCGGATAAATGATGATTCTATAAATAGTTTAATCTTTCCACCCTCTGGAAGGCAGAGTCGATGTCATCCAGTGTAAACAAATCAAACTCCGATACTTGCTGTACAGGACAAACAATGAATTTAGAGATTTCTCAGCAACTATGTAGTCAGGGTCTGATTGGAGCAGATATGAAAATGAAATAGTGTGCAAGAGGTGATGACGATGCATCCTCATTCAGAAATTGTTTTCACCCTTGGTTCTCCAGTATGGTTGTTCATAATTTGAGGACAGTAGTTTACCTCCCGAGAAAGATAATGATCGTACATGGTGAGAAGACCAAGTCTGTAAATTGGCTCTGTTGCATAAACAGGAGCTGAAAGTCCAAGTTGTTTCATGGCGTAGGGTAAAGCACCAAGGTGCATTGTATCTGGATGTGACAGCAAAACAGCATCATGATCAAGAAATCTCGGGATCGAAAAGTTATATTAGCATGTGAGAATTCAGGAAGTCATAAGCCATTCACGGATCAACCAAAGCAGCAAACATGTACAAAGAAGAGAGAATGTCCATTCAAGATGAACAGGGTGATGTTGTAAGGTACTACAATTTTTGCCTAATCATTTTCATTCATTATTTATAATTTTATGCGATGCACACAAAACGTTTTTTATGTACAACTATCCAAATACCATGGAAGGGCATCGAATTTGGACATGGATTTAGAATATCCATGTAAAGAGGAACGTTGCAGTTCATCAACTTTGATGAATTATACATGCCTGATTGGGTGACTCCCCAATTCGTCCTGAAGCAGAGAGACTCTAACACCTAGATTCTGCCCGACACTATTTTGAGAAAACTCGATCCAACTAATTACTATGCTACTTTCAGCACTAATGAAGACAACTTGGATTATTGTTGGGACCATCTCTCCCCGATTATAGATCTACCAAAATGTGATAATCCCTAGGTACAGGCGTAAAGCTCAATAGCCATGTTATGATACGTATAGTTATTCAAAGAACTTCTCCAGAGTATAATCCCAAGATCACAACCATAATCACAAAAGTTCATTAAAATTATAATCATCGAGTACAATGGTTTCGTGCAGCTGAAACATTTATGTTGGACTTTTGTACTCTACTTTTACTTCAATTTTATAATAAAAAGCCATTATCAATAACATTCATTGTGCATAACAGTCATATGTATATTCTGATATTCATATAGAGGAAAATAAGGAGACTTTAGCCATCTAGCAAATTAAGAACAGCAAACATCAAATGGACCATCCACCAACAACATGATAAATTTGGCTTTTCACTCGGTCTATTAACATTTTTCATAATTGCCAGAATATGTCCAAACTATTTAAAGAGTGCTAGTAGTAGCAGTAATTCATCTCACCTATGACAGAATCTGTACTAACAGGACGGAGAGTGGGGGAGGGAGATTGCTTACGTACCTGGACCAAAGAAGAATGGATGTAAAAATTGTGAGGCATGAAGTTTGCTCCAAGAAGACTCATCGGTGCATAAACATTCTCCCCAACCAACTTGGATGGCACAGATATAGAAGATACAAAATTCTCTAGCAGACCGATCAGCATCACAAGAACATAGCACACCAATGTTAGTACCGCTAAGCGTACCAGTAAGCCAATTGCCTTCGAGTTCCACTGAAAATCACAGGACTTAAGTCAACCTTCAGAATAGTCATAAGAAAAGTTTGCCAAATTATGAGACTCACCAGTAAGATGAAAAAAAAAGGAAACAAATTGCATCCAGGGCAGCCAAAGTGACAGCACTGAATAAGTCCACACTCAACATCATGTGAAGTCCATTTGCAATACCTATAAGCTGACCAAAGAAACACAACAATCATACACAAGATAGAAGCTGAAATTAAGAGAACATAAGCATTGAGAAGAACGTTAGAAAAAAAATTGAAGCTCTACCATGGATAAGTCAGACATAATGATTGAAACCTCAATTCTAGATGATGAGTTGAGCCAATGTAAAATTGATACATACAACAGAACTACTGGGACAAAAAATCCTTCCTATTTACTCCCATCCCGATTCAATCAAGAACAAATCATAGGATGTAAATTAATATACAATAGGATAGTTCGTAACCTAATGCCGGTGCGAATATCAGCAGTTAATATGGTAAAAAATCGAAGGAAAAAATAGAGTTTCCCTAAAAGGTTTAGGTTATGCTACAATTTCGTTATAAAAAACTATACCGGGAGATTAATTAAAAGCACGCATTAATATAGAAATAGGCACTACATTTTTAATATAATTAACAATCATCTCTCAACATCTACAGCCATGCACTTCCTCTCAGCAGCAACCTACAAAAGCCACCTAGAGACCTATGACAATCTATCCCTCTTACCGAAAATAATATCACAACTCTCAACAAATTATAAGCAATAAACTTTAGGGAGGGATCTCAAACAATCATAAAACAAGCAACAAGGAAAGTTACAAACCTCCAAACACAATAATCAACAAAGCTCATATATATCAATCTTTTCAACAGCTGGTATGAAATCAAACCAATAAGAAGCTTATCCAGGAGAAGGGTTTGTCAACAAAGATATATCACATTATTAATTTCCCTAAAACTTCAAACGACACGTATACCATGGAGGCATGGAATCAAAATTATAGAATGCCTTTCTATAAGTTGGCATTATAATACAGTAGTCACAAAACATGTATCATACTGCAAGTTTGTCAGATTGTCAGACCACTAAATGCTGATCTCATTAGTCATTAGTCATTACCAAATTACAATTCCAGGTTTGTGATACTCAGTTGGGATTTAGGTTTGTAACTGGTCAGCATGCCAACACAAAAGATGGAGAAAAATCAACAATCAAAGAAACTCCAAAACAATAACTTACGATCCTCCGAACAGCCGTGTGGAATTTGAAATCAGAATCAAAGCCATTCTCAAAAGTGGAATGCAAGGGTCCAGAAGACTCTGAAACATAGGGTCTTTGAGGTTTAAAACTTAAGCCACTGAAAGAGAACGAAGATTTTCTGCTCAAGTGGAATTCAATCCTCTGGGGTAAAAGAGCTACACTGGCAGATGAAGAAGTTCTGGAAACTTGACCACCCTCAAGAAGCATCTATGCGGTTTTCTGTGCCTGCGCTATAGGAGACAGTGATTAGGCAGGTCATTGGACAAGGTATGCACTCATGTGTAGGAATGAAGATCAAAATTATGCCTTGCCTGAATTTGGCCGAGTACGTTCATTGGCTGTTCATTTATCTTTGGAACCTTAATCTGAGACATAGTAAATCCAAAGTGTGAGATCCCAGTAATGTCCCCTATGGGAGTGCAGAAAGTTGTATGACAAAGATTAAAAAAATTACAGTATAGGTCTTCGTCCCGTTTGCAAAACAAGGTTATACTCAGAGATTAGCTTAATCAATTACGACATACCAGAATATCGTGAAATAGCCCATAAATTATAGGATGGAAAATATATAAAGCAGCCACCATTATCAACTTACAGAAATACTTTAGCTGACTGTACAAGGATGCAAATGCAACAAATATTTGTAGGCTTGTAGAGTTGGTACAAGGAAGGTAAACTTCCTTACACTAGCTTCAAATATAAGGCTACTAAACCTAGTTAATATATATACACAGTAGAAAAATATAGTTAATTCAACTTCTCCCAAATTTATATTCAATTTATATAACCTATATAAGGGGGGTTTTCAAGCTAAAATATAATCGTACAAAGTTGAAAGAATAGTTTTTTCATACCTTATCCTATAATTATGTAATGCTCAAGTAAATCAAACATTGCCACATACCTCATGTCCCAATCTCGGGTCACATCCCAATAGAACGAGTACATTGAATTCACAACACTCGAGAAAAGCCACAAGGGACGATAAATATCATTCCACCTATCAGGGAAGACGTGGTATTTGTGGGCTGAAAGAAATATCACTGGCACCGCAGTAGAATATTTTAAAGCTGAAACATAAAAACTAAAATGGTCATATATGCATAGAAAATTACCATGTATGTTCAGATAAATGTCCAGCTGGAAATCAAAGATGGTGGACAGATCACTTGAAAGATAAAAGGAGATGAAGAAGAAGAAGAGCATAAGTCATCTTGTCATTTTACCATTCAAAAGGCTTGATTTTTCTCTAGTATCCTTGTATACCCGAAGACATTGAAAAAGGCAAAAGAGGTAAGGCAAAACCAGAACAAGTGGAATGGCGACCGCATGACTACCACAGACAGAATCAGCTTCAAACCATGCTCTAGTTGCAACCTGCAGTTATAATCATCATTAACACTGTAAGACATAGTATGGTATAGGGAGACATCATAATTTTTTAGATCTAGCAAGTAAGATTAGTGAGAGTTAGAAAACAGATACAAGAGTTTAATGAGAATGTAGTATCTCAATAACTTATATACAAGATATCGCCAGCCTGCAACTCCACGAATAGCGAAGATAAGGCAACGAGGTTGAAATTGGGGATTCAGTATCACACTAATCAATATGATTAAGACCGCCATGTGCATCTTCCTGCTGTAACTCATCAAATTACTCATCCTTCTTCTCTTAACTCCTAAGGTTGTACTCGTCAAGGTGTACGCTGGTGGCCTAGTAGAGCAAGTTCAAGTTACTCATCCTGCTGTAACTCATCAAATTACTCATCCTTCTTCGCTTAACTCCTAAGGTTGTACTCGTCAAGGTGTACGCCGGTGGCCTAGTAGAGCAAGTTCAAGTTACTCATCCTGCTGTAACTCATCAAATTACTCATCCTTCTTCGCTTAACTCCTAAGGTTGTACTCGTCAAGGTGTACGCCGGTGGCCTAGTAGAGCAGGTTCAAGTCTATTGGATTGTATCAGACATTTTATCGAACAGGTGGCGAGCATGTTACCGTATGAAAACAAAATGTGTCAGCAACTGCAACTCTTAACGAACTGTGTAAAATCTCAAGTAATTCGGCTTATCCATGAGTCTCACTAAAACAGTAATAATAAATTAACGCATCTTCGACTGATCACTTCCATTACAAGATGTTAAGAATTGATTATTCTGTGTCAAGCAACTTCCATTCGTGTAAAAATAAATACAGGAGCCAAATCAGATTACACGCTTGATAAACGAAAGCTGGAATTAACTTACTGCAAAACCTTGATTGAAGAACGATGCAGAATCACCATCGTCGAGGGACGCAATGCTGCTGAGAGCAGATCGACGCGGCGAAGAGGCGAAGAGGAAGATCGACGCGCCGACGAGGGACGCGATGCTCAACTCCCTGCACAAATTTAGTGCCCAAATCAAAACATCAAAGCCAGTGGAAGAGAGAGAATCCCACGTTCAAAGTATCATTAACGCACCTGTGTCTAGAAGGGTTCCATCTAAATCAAAAACAACACCGACAATCCGCGATTGTGAGTGATTATTCAATTTAGAGCTTTCCATTGCGAAAAAAAAGGAGGTGGAGATTGAGACGATTTCAGGGGATTAATTTGAAGGCTTTTGAGGGTGGACAGTAAGTGATTCGAGTTGAAAAGAGCTCGATCTGAAGGGGCCCATCCGCGTTCGATGTCTCGATGTACTTGATTACGGCGAGCGAATTGCTGATCATCCGCGAAATCGGAGCCAGCTCGATCTGAAGCCGCTCCCTGGCGCCGGAATCCGTCTCCTCCAGATACGCGATCACTCAACGCGTTCGCATAGCATCCAGGCGAAGGAAGAGGGACGCGATGCTGCTGAGAGGCAAATCGGCGCGGCAAAGAAGGAGATCGACGCGCCGGCTCAGCAGATCAACGCGGCGGCGCAGCAGATCGACGCGGCGAAGCCTCGCGTTTTCTTGTATAATAGGATCATGGATGCGCTGGTGAAGACGGGTCATTTGAATTTGGCAATGTCGGTTTATGATGACTTTAAGAGAGATGGATTGGTGGAGGAGAGTATAACTTATACGATCCTGGTCAAGGGTTTGTGTAAGGATGGAAAGATGGAGAAGGGACGCGATGTTGTGATCGCGTACTATAATCCTAATAGAATGTCAGCACATGAGAGCACGATTTGAACAAGGTGGAGTCAGAACCGAAGAGGCCGTATTGTTCAGAGACGTAGGTTGACAGGAATCGCGTTGTTGGAAGGGGACGATTTGAACAAGGTGGAGTCTGAAACGAAGGAAGAGGCCATGCTGTTCGGAGACAGAGGTTGACAGGCATCGCGTTGTTCGGAGACGGATGAATTGGAAGGGAACGCTTTGAACAAGGTGGAGTCTTAAAGGAAGAGGCCGCATTGTTCGTAGACGGAGGTTGACATGGATCGCATTGTTGGAAGGGGACGATTTGAACAAGGTGGAGTCTAAAGGAAGAGGCCGCGTTGTTCGTAGACGGAGGTTGACATGGATCGCGTTGTTGGAAGGGGACGATTTGAACAAGGTGGAGTCTGAACCGAAGGAAGAGGCCGCGTTGTTCTGAGACGGAGATTGACAAGCATCGCGTTGTTCGGAGACGGATGAATTGGAAGTGGTGTTCGGAGACGGAGGTTGACAGGCATCGCGTTGTGTCAGAGACGGATGATACCGATGGAGTAAAATTATTTGATGATACCGATGGAGTAAAATTATTTGATGATACTGATGCCGGACAAATGAGGTCGCGTTGACAGTGGCGAAGGAATTTGATTGCCAAATGAGGCCGCGTTGTTCGGAGACCAAGGATGACAGTCATCGCGTTGTTCGGAGACGGATAAATTGGAAGGGAACGATTTGAACAACCGCGTTGTTCGGAGACGGAGGCTGACAGGCATCGCGTTGAAGTAAGAACGCGTATTAGGGTGTTGTGGCAACACGGTAATTGCTACGGAAAATCAAGTGTTATTACCAAGCCCAAAACTTTCAGCAAGTAAAAAAGAAAATTGAACATGCTTATTCAGCACATGAAAAGGCCCAATAAAATGACACGTAAAAAAAGGAGTACGTGTTTATTCAGCAAAGCAACAGACGGACAATTTTCATGCAAAATTCCCTGAAAGCGAACTCCCGATTAGAGGGCTACGCTGATATGCCTTTACTCTTCTATTGGGATCAAGTTTTTTCATTACAAAAACTATAGTACTAGTAGACCCTCTTTCTCTTCTCCTCTTCCTTTGCTTCTGTTGATTTTCATCCACCGCCTCTGTGCATATTCCTTTATCATGTTCTTCTTCTGTGTTTTTCAGTGAACAAATCTTTGAAATTTATCATAAACCAAACTCTGAACTCCACTATTTGAAAACTATATGTAAAATCATTTTATACTATGCTACTTTACCCATCATAAATTTTTGGCATGAAATCTACCCAATGCACTGTCGAGTCCGGAACTGTCCAAGCTTTTCTCCGTTCCTCGATCCGGATCATACCTCGCCAGTCCAGTTAGGCCCTTCTCCTGCCTGATTAATTCACATGACGAGTCCTCTTCCCTTGCTCCTCCCACGACAGACATACAAAGGTATTATTTTTCTTTGCTTCTCCTTTGCCTTCTTCTTCCCCTCTTTTTCTATAAAATCACTCATGAAACCAAATATAACAGCAACTATGAACTGAGTTATGCAACTTGCTTAGTTTTCAATTTCTTATATATGCCTGAGCCTTTTTTTTTTTGGAAGTTCCTTTATGCTTAATTCAACTTGGTACATACTTACTCACCTCTCCACTCAAGATTCCTTGAATACTTGCTTTCACAACTCGTACCCGTCACCTTTCAACTTGCGAAATCACAAATTTGTCCTAGACTTTTTGCTGAAAAATCTCCACCGATTGGGTGTTTTGTACCCTTAATCTTTTTAATCGTTTCATCCTCCCTATATTTACATCTATTAGGCTCCTAATTAATCACAATTTTTTTGGTCTAGATTGTCATTATAATTTTCGACCCTTACTCCAGATTTTTCATTTTTGCGGTCTTGTTACCAAACGCTATTTTTTTGCTCACACCTTTTTTGGGACCATCACTTTCATCTTTATCTCTACAAAAAATTATATCTTTTTAATCTCTAATTTAATTAAGTACAGATGTCACTATGCTGTCCATTCCTTATCTCAAAATATTGCAACTTGTATGTCCTTTGTGCCGTTTTAACCTTATTAGGTTCAATGCCCCGTGCTCCGCACGAGGAAAATGAAATCCCAAAATTGTATTATCCCTTATTGTAGGAAAAAAATATCAATAGCGAATTTGCAATAGCAGGATCCTCAACGTGATCAATGCTGCATCAAAGGAAAATTTCAATGTAAACGGAGAAACCCCTCACTACATAATACAATATATTGCAAAAATTGAGTGTACACGACATCAAAATGACAAAGTAAATATGCATTTCTACCAAACACCCGTCTCCCACTATTTTAGTAGTAATTGATTACACTTCAATTATGTTTCAATGCTTCCCAAGTGAACATACCTATGTTTTTTCAGCATCAACTCCATGTCTAGTGTGTTGCCATTAGGAGCAGGAGAAAAAAGCACAGGATGTGTGTCAGCTGTTCTAGCAAGTGATGTTCGGGGTAGAATGGATGAACTAATAATATCTAATATTCAGCTACAAATGCATCCAGTAGACTCTGGTGAAAATGAAGGCCGCTCTAGAGTGGCTCTCTTACAACGCTAAAATTAGGTATCTCAAAAAAGACAAAGATCGCAAATAAGAGGGTGAAGAATGCATTACAACTCATCTGACATATCAACTGTAACAAATTCTCAAGAGCTAATTGTGAACATGATGATGAAAAACCCAATAGCAACCCACTTGAAGATTAAAAGGCATTGTCATTCAAGAAAAAAGATTGGAGCAAGTAGTAATAATTAGGAGAAGGGAGAAATTGCTCACCAGTGTGAAGATTTCCTCAATGAACTGGTCTCTAGTAGAAGAATTGTTGATGACGGTGGCTCCGAGACCGAATGCCACCCTACCGAGACTGAAAAATAAATACAAATTTAGGGTTTATACATGAATCCCATAAAAGTCCACGCAACCAATCAACAGCAAACAAAGCCACATCACGAATACAAGAGTTCACATTAAAACGAAAAATATACATGAATCCTACAGAAGTTCATCAACCCACATTTTGGACTAAATCCACAAAACAACTACAGAAGAGCAAGCATACCGAATCAATACTGAGTTGATGGGAAACTAAATGCATTTATTGTCACTTTTAACAGCCGACAAGCAAGGGATTCATCAACCCACATTCATATGTCCAGCTTATGTAACATTCTACAACCTTGATAATCATAATATCATCATTTTGGACTATGACCATGGTAAGCAGTCATCCTAAGGATGTGACTCAAAGCGTACATTGTTACCTTAGCATAGCAATTTGGATCTGGCGAATGGTTTGCAAATTTCAGTTCATCACCCTTCCGAAAAGCATCAGGAACAAACTGCAAGAAGCAGACTTTCAAGGATTAGTGTCGCAAGAGACAACATAAATAATTAATTTTGATAATAGAAATATTAGAGAAGTGAATTGGAGTTAATATCATGCCTGATCATTTAAGTTGAAAAGAAAAGATGAATTTTCACGATCATATATCTTCCCACGCTTGTCAGCTTCTCGATGTGAGATCAGCTCTCCAGTGTACTTGCCAAGATACTCATTTTTAAGAACACTATTCTGGAATGTGGAAATACAATAAAAAAAATTGTTACACCTTTGGAGGCTTGATTCTCATCATCTCCTTCTTCCTCTCAATCTCATCTACTCTCAAGCAAACTCACTCAAACTCTTGGATTCAAGTTCAACTAGCCAAGGAACCTCTAAAGGAGGTTCCCTTGGCCTTGTAGCCGAGAGTCGTTGGCTCCTCCTTGTCCGCCGTCGGTTGTGTCCACCCTCAGCAGTCCCTTGGCTCTCCTCATCTTCCTCTCGGCCGTGAGTCTCCCCCAAGCCCAATTGGAGGACTAGCAAGCTCAAGAAGGAAGGAGAAGCCTAGCTTGGCCACGATCTAGCTCACTTGGGAAGAAGAACCTCATCGTGGGGGTTTGATTCTCATCAACTAGCCTCTCTTTCTCGAGTTTTCCTTGAACTATAATCCTTATACTACAATTGAGAAGACAGAATTGAGAGCAAAGAACTTGACTAAGTTGAGCACGCATCAATTGATGAAGAAATGTTCAAACTAGAGTGTTTTTAGTTGACATGAGTTATATCAAGTAGTTTCCCATATCTTCAACTCCATGATTGACCCATTTGACTCATAATGCACACAAATTTGACCAAGTTTTATGCAGCAAAAGAAGAAAGAAATTTTCAGCAAAATCGGTGCATTAATGGTAGGAAATCACAAGAGAATTTTTTGGTGGAATTAATGGAAGTGAGTTTGTTTAGTGCATGTATTAACTCAATGTAGTTTAGTACCAACCAAAGGTTGTCTTCTATCTTAGAAAACACACGATTGGATCTCAGATTTGCAGCCCACACAACCCAAAAATGGCACGAAATCAAGAGTGCTTGCAAGATGAACTAAGTTCAACTTTTAGAACAAAGTTTCGAGCGTTTACCTTGCGTGGCTCTGATACCACATGATAGGATCGACGATCTCTTCAGCCTCGGTGCAAGGAAACGCCAAGGAAGACAACCACCAAGAGGACGCCACGTCCTATGGGAGGAAGAACTTCTTTTCGGTGGAATTGTGGAATGATTTCGTGAAGGGAAGTTAGAGTGGATGGGAACTGGGTTTGGCTGGGATGGTGATGAAGATAGGTGACCTTCTTGAGTGGATATGACGTACCACTAGGAAGAACAAAGATGATCAATGCCTAAGGGATGTAGCTCACCCAAAGAAGAGGATCGATAGGTAGTTCGATTGATACGGTGTTACCCGTTATTGGCCTGATCTTGATGCGCAACGACTCGGAAACAAGAGAAAGAAACAACAAACGAATTAAGTAGGCGAAAGCAAGGATAAATGATGGAGAAGTGAATGAGAAAGAACCAAAAACCCGGTAGAGAAAACCCAATGGCGAAGAGACGCCAAGAACCTTCAAACCTGAAGTTAGAGACCCCGTCTCCTACAACCACACACAAAAGAGAACGGATCTCTAGAGCACGAGGAGGATGCATTGTGTTGTCTTCAATCACCAACTCGAAAGAAGTTGATCTTCGCAAGACGACCAAGGCTAGATTGGATTGAACAAGATGTAAACTCTCTCTATTTGGAAAGTTCTTAAGTCAGAAAGTGAATTCTTGATTAATGTCTTATTGGCCGAAAATATGGCTAAGGATGGCCTTAAATACTTCCGAAGGAAGCCGACCCATTACACATAAAAATGAGTCTAAAAATAACACAAATAGACTAGAGGCAGGCGCACACAAGTCATGCGCTCAGCCAAGGTCGCTAGGCACCGGGTGCATGTGAACCATAGCCAATATGAGGGTCCTAGGTGTGGGCGTGACAACATCCGGAACCTGGAGCACGAGTGTAGCAAGCTCCTCTTGGAGGCGACGAGCTTGGCTCCTAGTCATAGGTCCGGGCGACGGTTGAGGTGTGGATGGTCCTCCATCATCCTCCCCTTCTTGAAGAGGATCCGACCACGGATCATGTGCGTGAGGCATAGCTACGTCCGGGGTGTGGTATGGAGTCAAGTCGGCCACATTGAATGTCGCGCTCACACCATAAGTGTCCGGTAGGTCAAGAATATAGGCATTGTATCCTACACGGCGCATCACCTTGAAGGGTCCGTCTCATCTAGGCGCAAGCTTGGACTTGCGCTGCTCCGGGAAGCGTTCCTTCCTTAAGTGCACCCACACGAGATCTCCTGGTTGAAACACCACTCTCTTGCGTCCCTTGTTAGCCCTAGCTGCATTCCTTTCCGCACACGCCTTTCCTTTCCGCAAGTCCAAACAAAACACTCCCCTTGTTGCCACTCCTTGTCAAAAGTAATCCAAAAAGTGTTGTGGCTGCACTCACCCTTTCTTAGATACACACTTCCCAAATTCGGCCTTACTCCCCTTTTCTTTAGAAAAAGCCTAACAAATTTCAAGAGGTCAAGAAAAGAGGCAACAAGACCCGAATTCAAAAAAAAAAAACAAGCAAAGAAAAGGGAAGGTCAAGCTTCTTTCATCTCTTCGGTTGGGCCACAACCCTTGGTGGGCTCTCCCACCCTCACTTGGCAACTTGGGCCAATAAGCCATTCCCCTCATGTTCCTCTAGTCCTTTTCCATGACCACTTCACTCTTCTATGGTCCATAGGGTGGCCGAATTGCTACTCCCATTAGGCTTGTCATCCTAAGTTTCACGTTGGACTTTACTACTTAGCCTAAAGGATACAATTTGGCATGGGTTGAAAGTGTCTCGGTTCCACTCCAATTCTCAAGGCGCATGCAATTCACCTTGCCACATCTTGTTTGAGCTTTTGCCCATTGCGTGTGTTTGCTTGTCCTAGGCCTAGCTTGTCCCTTGACTTGAGCCCCTCATTGTTGCATTACTTGCTTGCCTAGGTTTAGCTTGCTCCCTCTTTATTAGTATGAATTGCTTTGATTGGTTGGGGCTCTTTACTTGGTTTGCCTATTGCTTGTGCTAGGTGAGCCCCATGGCCGAGCCGTATTGGCCTTATCCCTCTCGGTCGCTGTCGGGCCGACGCCCACGACGCTACACTCTTGACGCAATGCCCTTGTATGGGGGTCCTTATCCTCGAGCCCTCCCTAGGCCCGCAGCTGGCTCTGAGTTTAGCCGCCACCATGACGAGGAAGAGGCTTGGGCTGATGTGCACCACCGAGGATATTATCGCGCCCAAAGCCAGCCCCGACGCCCGCTCGACCGCCATGACACGGGCTGGCTGCCACCTCCCCGCGCCATCCACCACGCCGAAGTGGCTAGGCTCCGCTGTGAGGAGAAAGCCGTCGAAGCTCATGCGGCCGTCCTTGAGCTCCGCATGGCCACCGCCGAGGCCTTGCGCACCGCCCTCGAACGAGAGAAGGAGATTGCCAAGGCCACCGACGCCCGGATGGCCGCCCTTGAGCATCGCTTGGCCAACTTCTCCACCGCCTCCCCATCGCCCGCACCGGTTGTGACACCGCCTACCGTGCCCGCTCCAGCTCCGGCCTCGGTGCCCACACCAACCCCGGTGCTCGCGCCCACGATGGTCGCACCACCGTCGGCCACGAAGCCCGCGTCTCCGCCGCCTCCGGTGCCCCCGCTCCCCACGGCCACGGAGCTCGCGCTCCCGTCTGCACCGGCGCCCGCACACTTCCCGACCTTGGTGTTCCCGCCTGTACCAGCCCCGGTGCACGTGGTTGTGGGGACCTCGGTGCCCACACCGGCCTCGGTGGTCGCGCCCCCACCGGCCACGATGGTCGCGCCACCGTCGGCCCTGAAGCCCGCGTCTCCACCGCCTCTGGTGCCCTCGCTCTCCCCGTCCACGGTGCATGTGCCCCCGTCGGCACCGGCGCCTGCACAAGCTCGGACCTCGGTGCCCTCGCTCGCTCGGATGGCCGCGCCATTGACTCGGCCACAACTTGGTTGGCCGCCGCCCATTGCCGCGAGCGACCCCTTGTCGCCTATTGGCGGCTCACCAGTGACCCACCACCATGTCGGCCGGTGCCCCATGGCTGCACCACCGACGGCGGGCTGCGCCTTGTCACCAATTGGTCGGCGCCGTTGTTGCCCTCGACGCCTCCTACCCAAGTTGAGGCCCCCTTCTCTCTTTCCTTTCGTATGTTATTGAGTGGCACATTGCATGAGTTTCATGTCACCTCCTTGGATGGAGCACTTTGCATGTTGACAAACTATTTTGCATCTAGGACTTTGTTCTCTTATTTGCATTATAGTTCCATGTCGCAATTCATGTCCAAGAAGTTTCACTTAATGCATGTCATTCTCTCCATGTCTAAATATGCTCATTGCCTTAATTGTTATATCATGGGGCATCTACTTAGGCTTACGAAGGGTAGTGGCATAATTTGTGCATGCATCCTTGGCTTCCATCTTAAACTTGGACTTTGGGCTCCATTTGCCATGTTGGTGCATCATATGTGTTAGTGTTGCTTTCCCCTTGCCTTAGAGTTGTCCTTGGAGTCCTCCATTATCCAATGGTATTTAGGAATTCTTTTGAGGATAAGGACTACTCTCTCTTAGGCCCCCACACTAGACATGCCTAGCACCTTACCTAGGCAGCCCTTGCACCCGGTTCTTCATGTTGATTACGGCTCCTTGGGAATGTCCACACACCATGTCACGGCTAGAACACCCTCCTTGTGGCCTATGATAGGACAACCTCCGGGTGAGAATTATTTTGAGGTTGAGGGCTACTTCCTTCCAGCCGACACACTAGACCCCCCTTGGCCTAGGATGTTCCACCATATTTACTTGGGGTCCAAAGTTTATGAGGTGTTCCTTTTGGTAGTTTCTAAGTCAACCCACCCCGATCTTCATGTACCCTTTTCCCGCATCCACCACTCTTTGGCGGGCTGCCACCATGTCTCTTGTACGGCGAAGGCCCAACTCTAAGAAGGGGAGGGACTCCATGTCCCTTGTAGCATCCCATCGGGTTTACTATTTGGTGCCTCACCTTGGCTTTGACTCCTTGCCTAGGTTCAGTCGTAGGAGAACCACAAGCCCTTGGATGGACTCACGTTTTCTTGTTGATTTACATTGTTATAGGTCCATCCCGGCGGCTGCCATGCTTGCCCATGGGGCCCCCCAACTTGTTGTACCCAAGGAGCCACCCGACGGCTCTCGTATGCTCATGCTCTTTGTGCTAGTGGCGGTCTCCCTCACTCCACCTTCACCTTTAAGAAGGGGAGATGCGCCACCACACTTCCTCCATCTCCCGGACTTCCCACACCGTCGAAGCGAGAACGCTTCGAAGCTAAGAAAGGGAGAGTGATGAGTCCCGATACTTGACCACCAAGACGCCGGCGCATCAATGCCATGACACTCAAGCATCTACAATGCTTCGATTCCAAGGCATTTATGTGCACGTCTTTATCCAAGCCTTTAAGACTTTTATCCTCTTTGTATTTTTGGATTATTTAGTTTCATTATTCTAGTCTTGCCTTGGTGAGTGTGAAGAGCCATTTGCAAATGGGCTTCAACTCACAAAGGCCCATTAGAGCTTTCCCTTGTTGGCTTAATGCCTAGACTATTTAAATCCATCTTTGGCTTCCTTGTAACCTTAGTGAAGAATATAGAAGTGGCATAGCCTAAGGTTGAGTTTATCTCCCTCTAGGCCGCCACTTACTTCTATCACTCCAAGCTTTCAAGTCTCTTGCATCTTCTTCCCTCAATCTCATACTCACATCTTGGATCCAAGTTCGTCCTAGCCAAGGAACCTCTTAGAGAGGTTCCCTTGGCCTTGCAACCAAGAACCGCCGATTGTGCAGCCCCTCGGCAACACCTCGGAGCCTCCACTTTCCCCTCGCCAAAGTCCTCTCTCAAGCTCCATTGAAGGTCTCATACGCTTAGGAAGGAGAAGGAAGCAAGCTTTGGACACGATCTAGCCTCCTAGGGAAAAAAGGTTCCATTATGGACCTTGATTCCCATCACCTATGAGTCTCTCTCTCTCGGTTTGGCTCGCACTTGCCCAACCTCGGGTTTGCCTCGAACCTACAAATCATATATAGCGTAAAATCAAGAAAAAATAGCATTTTTATCTAGCCGAGGCTCTGATACCAAATGATGGCTTCCGCGCTTACAGGATCGCTTCAGGGAAGGTAAAACGCCAAAAACCGCTCATCAATCCGTCATTGAGGGCACGGCTGCGTTTGAAATGCCAGAAATGGGCTCGAACGGAGGCATGGGTGCATGCAAAGACAAAGTAATGGAAATCATGAAAGTGTAAGCATGGCAAGGAGAGGGAAGCATATACCTCGGGGACAAGATATTGGCAATCGTGTCTCGGTCCTTCTTGTGCCGGCCATCCAAATGAGAGAGTTCCAAAAGGACCATCCCATGAGAGCTCCTCGGATGGCCGTGGGATGAGAGCTCCTCAGATTGTGAATTTAGGGGCCGCCGGCCTCCGCGGTAGCTTCGCAATGACGGGAGCAATGAGGGCACCGGCCGAAACGGAAGCGAGGCACAAGCCTCCATCGGTGGGGTAGCCATGGGGCGCCAGCCTCCATGTGGTGGGCTCAAAGGGAAGCCGCTAGGAGTTGCCATGGGGCAGCTCGTGGGTATGGGCGGCGGCCAACCAAGTAGTGGCCGAGCCAAGGGCGTGGCCAGCCGAGCCGCCAATAAGGCATCGCTCGCCTCGGCGGTGAGGCATGGGCGCGGTGCCAAGAGGATGGTGGGGGTCGCTCCGTGGATGAGCGCGCCTAGCTGTGGTAGAGAGCCGATGGCCACAAGGTGGGCCTTGGAGGCGCATGTCTCCTCGGCTGCGGGCGCCGGATCGGGCATCGGGCACGGCGGAGGTGTGGGCACCATTGGCGGCCGTGGCACGGGCGCCGTGGCCAGTGTGGGCCCGGGCACCATCGGCGGTTGTGGCTCGGGCACCGGTGTCGTCGGAGTCCCGAGCACCACGTCTGACAAAGGCTCACGCGCCGGGGCCGACGGCGGTGCGGGAGCCGGGGTAGGAAGACGCGCGGGCACCGGTTCCGGCGCAGGCTCGGGCACTGGCAACGACGGGGCGCGGCTCTCGTCGTCAGCGGGAGCGCAAGCACGGTGGCAGATGTTGCCACTGTTGTCACGCGCTCGGCCTGAATCATGGCCAATTAGAGCTTAATGGAGAGCAAAAGGGCGTGTGCGGCATCCAGTTGCCGGTTGTTTTCGGCTATAGTGGCGCGCAAGGCGGCTTCCTCCTCTTGGCGGCGCCTAGCCACCTCGGCGTGGGCAACGTGCGAGGCGTAGGCGACAGCCTCCTCACGGCGTCGCCTAGCCACCTCGGCGCGGGCAATGTGCGAGGCATAGGCGGCAACCTCCTCATGGCATTCGCTGGCGCGACGGTTGGCGTGGCGAGGCGGCATCCAACCCGAGTCATGGTGGTCGCGCGGGCGCTGGGGCTGGCCTTGGTTGCGGTCATACCTCCGGGGGTACACATCCGCCCAGGCCTCATCTTCAAAGGTTTCCTCATAGCCCTCATAGGCTTCCTCCTCTTGATCCCATTCACAATACTCTGTGTCGAACATGGTGAAACGTGGGGTATGATGGCAGTGATCCGCATAGCCGGCAGCGGGCCTTGGGGTGGCGCATGGATAAGAATCCCTATACAAGGACGTGGAGTCACGAGTGTGGCTTCGCGGGCGCCGGCCCGGCAGCGGACGAGCCGAATAAGGCCAATAGGGCTCGGCCATGGGGACTCACCTAGCACAAGCAAGAGGCAATCCAAGTAAAGAGTCCCATGCAAACAAAGCAATGCATACTTAACACAAAATGAATACCTTAGGCCGATGACAATCTGATCCAAGCAATGCAAGTAAGAAGGCAAGCAAATCAATGATGGTCCTATCACTAGGACAAGAGCTAAGGAGCTTCAACAAGAGTTGGACAAGGTGATGACCTTTTTTATGTCCAAGGAGCTTTCCATGTTCGAAGACTTCTCCGAGCCTTCCATCAAGACTATGGTGACCATTGCAGTCCATGAAGACCCTAAGAGTAAAGAGAAGAACCCATGAAGATGTGTCTTTAAGTGTTGGACGATTTCATTAGCCTTATTTGCTATTTTTAGACACTTTCCTTATTTAAGTATTTTAGCTTGTTTTATTAAGCTAAGGCCGGCCCTAGGAAGTATTTAAGCCATCCTTAGCATGTTTGTTTGGTAGTTAGACATTTCTGAATATTGAAGGCATTTTCGGTTTCCGTCTAAAAGAGAGCTTTTGGTGAGAAACTACAAGGTTGTGAGATCTGGCTTAGTTGTTCTTGTGTGTGTCAACCTCTCTCGAGATTGGTGTTCATGAGCCATTCATAAGCATCATCTTCGTGTTTCTTGGCCACCATTAGAGCCGAGTTGTGTGGAGTTGTACAAGGCAGGGTCGTCTCTTTCATTTGGCTTGGTTCTTGGTCCATAGATCAAGGGTTTCTCCATTGAGGCTTCGGTTCTATCTTCCTATCCTTTGTTGTTGTTTTCCTTTCACTTTCCTTTGCAGATTCATGTCTTATCTTGTGGGTTTGTTTCCTTTTGAGTCATTGAAGGGCTTGACGTCTAGATCGAATCAATTGTGGCTAATCCCCGCATCAGAAGTAGTCATGGCAAAGGGCTAGAGGAACATGGGGGGACGGGCTTAGTGGCCCAAGTTGCCAAGTGAGGGTGGGAGAGCCCACCAATGGTTGTGGTCCAACCGAACAAAAGGAAATAAAAAAAGGAAAACCGGACCTTGCCTTTGTATTCTTACTTTCTTCTTTTTTTTCTTTTTTTTTCGGATCTTAATAGCCTTTTTCTTGACCTCTTGAACTTTGTTGGCTTTTTCTAATGCAAGGCCGAAATGTACACATATGATTCTTGGAAAAGAAAGTGGAGCCACAACAATTTTTGTTGGTTTTTGGGAAGTGGCAACAAGGGTTTTGATGCTGAACCGAATGACATGCCTAAACCCGAGCCGAGTCAAGATATTAAACATGAAGTATTATTCGTCCAGAATTTGCTTGCATGTACAACCGCCCTTTTGCTCGGTAATGATCGTATTGGCTGCACTCTCCTTACTTGGCTTAATGTGCTTGAGCATTAATGAAGACATGGGAACTAGAGACAAGCATGCACTTAGCATCCATGGGAGTGTCTTTCTACTTTTGCTTTATTTCTCTTTCCAACTGCCTTGGAAGTTGATGCATTAAATGCTCTAATTGTTGGCTGAGCATAATTTTGAATTGTTTTGCATTTCCTAGGCATTTTAAGTGTAATCCCGTTGGTTTTGAGGCTCCTCTATATATGGAGGCCTAATCTTTGTATTTTCAACAGATTTGAATGATATTAAGCACCCCTTTGAGGTCATATTCAGAAAACTGAGTTTTCTACCCAAATCTTGTTCCCTTTATCAAGTTTAGGCTTGTGGTGAGTCAAGTAAGCCCTTTCCTTGAGTTGGTGGCGCAGCCTTTATGCTCTTGGTGGTGAGTTTCATCTATCCTTGGTTACTGTCCTTAGATCTATTCTTGTACGAGCTGAAGTGTTGAACATCACGCATCACAAAGAAAGATGAACATAAACACCAAGTCTTCATGTAAACAAAAGGAAGCTAAGCATGATAAAAACTAAAAATAAAGAGAAGAAAGTGGGCTTAGCTTAGTCCTTTGGCTCTTGATACCAATTGATGAGAATCAAGCCTCCAAGGTGAGACTTTTCTTCCCAAGAAGCTAGATCTAGACCAAGCCAAGGGGAGACTTCCTTCTCCTTGTGATGGGACGGCCTCCAAAGGACCTTGAGAGCTCAAGAGGGCAGACAAGGGAGAGGAGACACCGGGGAGAGGGGTGGACAGCCGGAGCTTGGACGGAGGGTGGCGCTGGCAAGTGACCAAGGAATCCCTCCCTTGGGGGTTCCTGATGAGAATCAAACCCCCAAAGGAGTTCTTCTTCCCAAGTGAAGCTCGATCGTGCCTAGCTAGGGCTTCTTCTCCCTCCTTCTTGGCTCCAAGGTAGCTCCAAGGTGTTCTTGATGGAAGATGGACAAAGAGAGCTTGAGAACTTGAGGGCTTGGTCTCGGTTGGGCCGAGACAAAGGAGGGCCAAGGAATCCTCTTGGAGAGAGGATTCTTGGCTTGGATCTTGAGCTTTGGAAACTAGAACAAGTGTTTGTTTGTTTGTTTGATGGATTCGAATGAGATGAAGAGAGATTGAATGTTGATAGAAGATAGTGGCTGCCTAGGGGAGTTAAGACTCTACCTTAGGCTTTGGCCACTCTTTAATTCTTCAACTAAAATGACAAGGAAGCCAAGGGAAGGCTTAAATAGTCTAGGGTTTTTGGGAGTGGCTAGGAGCCATAGGCACATGGGTCAACACGCCCATCCACTAGAGAAATACCCTAATCATCCAAAATAAAAGGCACTAACATAACTTAATTGCCAAAAAGGGGAAAGGGATAAAAGCCATAAAGGCTTGGATATGAACGCGCGCTTGGATGCCTTGGAGTCGAAGCATCGGATGCTTGATTGTCGTGGCATTTGAAGCGACGGCGTTTTGGCTACTCCGAGAAGGGTCGGGCTGGGGCTTCGCCCCTGGGCCTTGAGTGTCCATGTTGATGGGTGTTTGGCACTCATCACTCTCCCCTTCTTGAGGGAGAATTGTCCTCAATTCGGGTGCAATATCGACAATCCACTTGATCACGTGGGAGGCGTCATGGCTAGCGGGACGAGGAGTGGAGCGACATAGAAGGCAATCCCGCAATAGTCCTAGAACAAGTAAACTCAACAAGCAATGGAAACGTTAGCCAATGGTGCAGGGGAGCCCTAAGGATGGCCCTAAGCAAGTCATCGGGGGGAAAAGTGGAACTAGTGTCAACGACATAGCACACCCCATATTGTGGCCACCAAAACCTCCAAAGATGAGTCACCAAATGAAGTATCCAACCCACCATAAAAGTGTAAGGGGTACCCTCGAGGCCAAAAGGAAAGGGAGGGTGCTCGGTTGGTGGTGGCGGGGGAAAACAAGACATGCCACGAAAGCTCCTATGGATTGTCTCACCTAAAACATATATGGGGTCCCTCCCCTTCTTATTATACATGAGCAACCCGGTGAGAAAAACCGTAGCAAGGGAGTCCCAAGTGGGTGGAGCATGGACTAGGGCCGGGTAATGGCCAGAAGGGTGGTACCTAGGCAAAGGGGGAACAAGTGATGGTGCAAGAGTATAATCCTCAAAGATGTTGACATAGCATGTGTTCCCAAACTCAAAAGGGGACCCCAAAGCATCCTCAAACAATAATGACCTAAATGGGGCTCTAAGGTCACAAGGATCATGCTCCCGTACAAGGTAAAAAACAGCCCTAAAATGTCGCACAAAGTCATCCCAAGTGGCGCACGCCAGGGAGAGAAGACTATAGGGTGGCTCGGGTGAATGCAAGGACAATGGAATAAGAATCATGAAAGTATAAGCACGAGGAGAAGAAAGCCCATACCTTGGAGACAAGATGTTGGTAATCTTGTCTCGATCCGTCTTGAACCACCCGTCATTGGGGAGAGGCCGATCGCCTTGATGGATGAGCAATGGAGAGGCCCCCGGCGGTTGTGATGGTTTAGGCCAAGGTAGAAGCAAGGCCACATAGCGCATGATGGCGCGGTCAAGGGGGAGCCTCCAAGGTGAAGCAAGGACGCCCGGGAGAAGGAGCCGGCGGACGGATGCGGCGGCGAGCTAAAAGCATACGGCGTTCACAACGCCCTTGGAGGGCAGCCGGTGGGTGGTGCGAGGGCTGCCGACTGGAGGCGGGTGTCGACCCGGGAGGAGGCGCGCCGCAAGGCGGCGGGCTGCGGGTGGTGGAGGTCTCGCCCTTGCCTTTGGGAGGTGGGACGAAATGCTTGTGTTCCTCAAGGGCTTTGAGCCTATTCCGCTCAATTTGATCTTCAAGAACTTCACGGGGAGACATAGGCTTTTGAGTGATCCGCTTCCCCTCATGGACAAAGGCAAAAGTATTGAGAAATCCATCATGGATCACTCGCCGATCAAAGTGCCAAGGCCTTCCTTCGTCGAGCCCTTGGGGGATATAGGGATGAGGATGAGCCGTGGTGGGAGATGGTGCTTCTCGACCACGCACGCATTGACAAAGTTGGCACATGATCCGCCATCGATGATCACACTAAGGGAGGAAGAACCCATGAGGCATCTAGTGTGAAAGAGACTCTCATGTTGGCCTTGTGTGTCACCCTCATGGATCGAAAGCACATGATGAGTCACTAAGCTCAAGGGAGCGGCGACTCCATACTCAAGAGGGGCACAATCATAGTTCTCATAAACGCCCTCCGCGGAGGCCTCATGCTCGTCCTTCGGGGCCTCCCCTTCATCATCAAAGGATTCATACCTACTAGTGGCGGTGAACAAGACCCGCTTGGCGTTGGGGCAATCCCGTTGAATGTGACCACGACCGCCACACTTGAAGCAAGCACAGTCGCTAGACCGTTCGGGTAAGGGTGCTGGGGAACGCATGTTGGGGGCCGGCCCTCAGGGTGGATCATGCAGCCTAGTGGTGCCGGCGGCCGCGGTGGAGGCCCGTGGGGTTGGAGCGGGTCCGGTGCGCGGCTGCGGGGCAACAACGGTGGCCGTGGGAGGGCCCAAATAGGATCTTAGGGCACCGGCGAACCGAGGGGGCTGACCACGAGCCCAAGCGGCCTTCTTCTTCCTTTGGAGTTGATTGTAGATCTCCATGGTCGTGTGGGTGAGTGTGTTGATGTTCCGGATGGGGAGCAAGATCAAGGGCTCCCGGATCTCGATGTCAAGGCCTCGGAGAAACATGGTTCGGAGAGAGGCGGGGGTTGTGGACATGTCGGCCTTGTGGATGAGCTCTTCAAGCTCGGCGAAGAACTCAAGGGGTGTGCGGGAGCCTTGGCGGGCAAGAGCAATTTGAAGGCGCATGTGCATGAGGTTGTCCTTTGGCACATAACGCTTGGTCATGACATGAACAAGTTGATTTCAAGACTCAAGCGGAGGCAAGCCGCGCCTCTCCCTTTCCGTAGTGAACCGAAACCACCATGCACGGGCTAGGCCAAAGAATTACATTGTGGCGATCTCCACCCGCTCATAGTCCACATAATGGCAATGGTTGAGAGCATGCTCCGTGGCTTGCTTCCAATCAAGAAACTTGGCCGCGTCATATTCCCCGTGAAAGGGCTCAATCTTGACCTTGATCTCCCGGCGTTGCCCATAATGTTGTGGGCCCTCCATGGGGCCACGCCGCTCAAAATGTGGGCAAGCGGGGCAGCCATTGCCAGGACGAGCGGGCTGCGATGGTGGCAACCAATGTGGATCACGCCGTTCAAGTGGTGGGGCGCGGCTCCCTCGGCCACGGGCCGGCACCGGCGCATGAAAATCAGCCAAGTGGTCATCCTCCCCATCTTCATCGAAGGACTCGTCAAGATCATCAAACTCCTCATGATCTCCGGCCGTGTCATCGTCCTCCTCAAAATCCCCTAGGCTTCCATAGCCATTGTGAGGATTCGGCGCCTCATCGCCGGTCATGTTGGCCCGGGCGGCGCGCGAAGAGGTGGCACCGGCTGCACGGGCAAGGAGACGGCGGCTTTGCCGGCTCGGTAACGACCGAGCAACATGGGGGCCATCGGCTTCATGTGGCGCCGGGGGGGATCATAGTAAGAGGGCTCACGGGGGGCCCCAAACTGGCAGCCAAGGCATGGGCCTCAGCAGTCGGGAGGGGTATATTGGCGCCTTGCCTCGTTCAGTGGTCGACGGCCCACGGTGCCCCTCCACGTGGTGGTGCAAGGAAGCGCCGAGGGGGATGGATTGAGGCGGCGGCTGCCCGGTTGGTGGTGCGGTCGGGGCTGCATTCAAGGAGAGACCGCCCACTTGTTGAGCGGCGGTGGCCGCGGCGAGTCGCTCAAGGGCTTCAATGACCCGGTCTAACTTGGCCGAGACGACATGGCTGGCCGCATCGCTGTCTTGGGCGCGTCGTGCGGCGGCCTCCGTCAAGAGCCTCTCTTCGGCGAGGCGGACCTCAAAAGAGCCGGGTGTAATGGTCGGACATGAGCTACGGGGGCTCCGGTTGCCGGCCTGGAATGGATCATCCATAGATGGGTACCTACAATGACAAAATAAAAATCCACGTAACAAGTTCCCACACACTAAACAAGCAAAGGTTCAAGGCAAATAAGGGAGCACAACAAGTATGGAAAGCTAAGACTAAGGCCAAGACAATACAAGGATCACAAATGGGCTCAAGCAATGACAATGGACTACTAGTACCGTGTGATTTGAATACCAAGGTGGACCACAACACTTCCAACTCGAGCCCAATTGAAGACCTTAGGCTAGTTCAAGGGAGTGCCGAAAAGGCCAAAGGTGACAAGTGTGAGCAAGAGGGCAATCGGCCACTCTATGGGCCCAAGTGTAGGTGGGAAATTTTGGCAAGTCTCCTAGAAGAAGATTGAGAGATGGGCTTAGTGGCCCATGGCACCTAGTGAGGGTGAGAGAGCCCACCAAAGAGAGTGGCGCAACCGAACAATGGAGAGTATGAGTGGACCTTGTCTTGTGAAAAAAAAATTCTTTTTTCTTTTTTTTGAGAACCGAATTCTTTCTTCTTTTTTTTTGTAGTTTGGGCCTTTTCCTTTTCTTAGCCTCTTGTTGGAATGGGCTTTTTTCTAAACGATAAAAAAGCAAGGTCCACTAGGAGTCATATGAGTAGAGAATGGAGTGGGGCCACCAAATTTGTTTGTGAAGAGCCACTAGGGCTGGCACCATGGGTTTGAGAAGACAAAGTCCCCTTTTGGGTTGTGGGACAAGTAGGAGAGGAGGGGAAAGGAGTTTGGAGGCTTGCTACTTACATCCCCCCCTTTTTGGTATCCCACAAGAGGTAGCTTTCAATCACTCTAACCCACACAAGGCTGCCAATAGTCAAATTTGGCACTTTCCTAAACTACCTAAGACAACCAAAAAGGCTTAGAATGAAAGCAACCTTGTCCTTTGTCAAAAATACTCAAATCACATGCAACACTTAAGCTTTCAAACAAGGAGCAAGCAAGGGGCAAGGATCATGATGGAGGACCATCCACACCTCAACCACCATCCGGTCCTATGACTAGGAGCCAAGCTCGTCGTCTCCAAGATGAGCTAGCCACACTTGCACACCAAGTCCCGGAGGAGGTTGTCACGGCCACACCTAAGGCTTTCTCATTGACGATGGTTCATAATGGCTGAGTGCATGACTTGTGTGCACCTTCCATTCCTTTCCCTTTTTAGTATGTTTTTAGCCGTGTTTGATTGGATATTTTTAGACTCGGTTTGCTATGTTTTTAGTACTCGGTTTAGTATGTTTTAGTGTTTTTGGGCTGGCTTCTTTAGAGAAGTATTTAAGGCCTTTGTAATTGCCATTTACGGCAACAAGCACATTATCAAGAATCATATTTCTGAAATAGCAACTTTCCAAAAGAGAGAGTTCGTGTCTTGTTCAATCCGAAATAGCCTTGGTCGTTTGTGAAGATCAATTCCTTTCGAGTTGGTAATCGAAGGCGACACAACGCATCCTCTTCGTGCTCTTGAGGATTCGTCCTCTCTTGTGTGGAGTTGTAGGAGACGAGGTCTTTCAATTCAGGTTGGGTTGTTCTTGGTGTTTACGAACACCAAAGGGTTTCTCCATCCGGTTCTAAGGTTTCCTCTCGTTCCTTTTGATCATCTTTCTTAGCTTCCACCGATTCACCTTTGTTTGTTGTTTCTTTTGCATTTTAAAGTCGTTGCGCATCAAGATCGGGCCAATTACGGCTAACCCCATATCAGATCACGTGGCTGGCTATGGGGGAAGGTGATGGTGGCTGTAGGGCGGTGGTGGTGGCAGCAAGGTGGCACACGCGGTGGTCCGGTCGCCGGAAAGCAATTTTGTTGGTGTTTTTGGGGCTGTTTTTGGAAGGGGAGTAAAGTCCAACTAAACTAAACACTATGCTATCATGGAAACAAGAAAAAAATGGCATGAAAACATGAAAAAATTGAGCATGAAAACAGAACACAAAGACATGAAGAACAAGAGAAGTTTCAAGCTAGCAAGAAAAATCCTAAACCTAGAGCATGTTTACCATGGCAACCACAAGAAATCTCATGAAAGCTATGAAAATAAGCTCCAAGAACCGAATTTAAAGAGGAGAAGAAAAACTTAGCTTGGGCTTTGGCTCTTGATACCAATTGATAAGAATCAAACCCCCAAAGGAGTTCTTCTTCCCAAGTGAAGCTCGATCGTGCCTAAACGGCTTCTTCTCCCTCCTTCTTGTCTCCAAGGTAGCACCAAGGTGTTCTTGATGGAAGATGGACGAAGAGAGCTTGAGAACTTGAGGGCTTGGTCTCGGTTGGGCCGAGACAAAGGAGGGCCAAGGAATCCTCTTGGAGAGAGGATTCTTGGCTTGAATCTTGAGCTTTGGAAACTAGAACAAGTGTTTGTTTGTTTGATGGATTCGAATGAGATGAAGAGAGATTGAATGTTGAAGGTTTTGAGTTGATAGAAGATAGTGGCTGCCTAGGGGAGTTAAGACTCTATCTTAGGCTTTGGCCACTCTTTAATTCTTCAACTAAAATGACAAGGAAGCCGAGGGAAGGCTTAAATAGTCTAGGGTTTTTGGGAGTGGCTAGGAGCCATAGGCACATGGGTCCACACGCCCATCCACTAGATAAATACCCTAATCATCCAAAATAAAAGGCACTAACATAACTTAATTGCCAAAAAGGGGAAAGGGATAAAAGCCATAAAGGCTTGGATATGAACGCGCGCTTGGATGCCTTGGAGTCGAAGCATCGGATGCTTGATTGTCGTGGCATTTGAAGCGACGGCGTTTTGGCTACTCCGAGAAGGGTCGGGCTCGGGCCTTCGCCCTCGGGCCTTGAGTGTCCATGTTGATGGGTGTTTGGCACTCATCAGTTCCTTGACCGAGGTGAAATGTGAACCTAGATTTGTTGATGATTTGAATGTAAGAACGTGTGAGATTGAGGGAGATGGGGGATTTGAGAGAGTTTGAGTTGATAGAAATAATTGGATGCCTTAGGGGAGGATTCCTCTACCCAAGGTAATGTTCCAATTCTATATTCTTCAACTACCCAACAAATGAAGCCAAGAGTGGCTTAAATGACAAGGGTTTTGGTGGGCTAGGAGCCCATATGATATGATTCCATCCCATCATATGGGCTCAAGTGAAGGGGACCCCAAGGAGCCAGCTGCTCAACCAATGAGGCTCACTCGAGCCAAGGCTAATGAGCTCCGAGAGAAGCTCATGCAAGGCCTAGCCACACTAGGCACGCCCCGGAGCCAATTCGACGAGCACGCCACTATCCTAGTCGTCAAGGCGCCGCCGAGTGTCATGCAAGTCAAGGAATGAAGCCGGTGCCTTATGAGGCTTTCAAAGGCGCCATTTAAGTAGCATCAAAGACTATTTATTGCATAGTTATTTCTGAAATTGCTCAGCCTTGTTTGAAGGCCAAAAGACACCTTTTATGTCAGTTTTTCATAACATCCAGCTCTAGGCTTATGCTAGGTATATAAGCCGCACTTGTATTCAGTTTTAGGTAGCTTTCAACCCTAGTATTTTCATCAAGAAAAACACTCGTTTCAGAGAAATTCGAAGCTTATTTGGTCATGTGTTATATCGATCTCAATCCCAGATTCAACCTTGGTGCGTCACATCCAACGTTGAATCCTTGTTCTACTTGGTTTGTGTGTCATATCCAGCCTTGAAGATCACCTATCCCTTCTTTTTTTTCATCACATCACTCCGCTGGCCACTCCATCAATACGCTCTTCAACAGCCCCAAGATTGCCAATCATCTTGCCATTCAAGCCCCCTCTCCGAAGCTTGTTCCCTTGGAGTTTTGCTGGCCTCTCCTTGCACCGAGCACATCCCCAAGTCGATCCTTATCACGTGGTATCAGAGCTCACGTAAGGTTTGGCCTCTAAACTGTGTTTTAAGGTTCATAGGAATCAGAATTCAAGCAAGCTTAGTTCTGCCATAGCCGGATCTTCAATTTCCTTGTTGTTTTGGCCTTGAATTTGTGTATGCCGACTTGTGTATGGAGAAACCTGGTATTGGTTGTGATTTTGCATGAATTTCTGAGGAAGAAGATGACCGTTTGATTGCCCCAAAAACCAGTAACCATCACTCAGTTTTACAGTTACAAAAGTCAGATTAAAGAGCCTTTAATTGTTACCATATTAGGCTTAATTCCATATTTGCCTATTGCTGAGATTAATGTCCCAATAACCAAACCCTAAGCCTGATATTTTTGCTATTTTGTGTATTGTTTAAATTGCATTTAAATTGTTTGTAACACCCCCAAATTTCCTCTTGAAAGTATTACTGCCAGTGACCTCGGATTCCTCATCCCGAAGTCACCCCAGGCTTTTCCAGTTGATATAAATCATCAAACAATAATTATGATACAAAATATCATAACCTTCGATTAAAACCATAGTCGCGGAATTTCAACACAATTCCAAATACGACCAAATACATCAGAAATACAGCGAAAGTCTTTGAAATAACAACAGGGTCTTGATCGCAATGATCACCCGCCAAGGATCCTTAACCTGGATAAAACTCTTCAAAACACCGTTTGCCTTCATAGTCGTTCTAGAATTTTTGGACCTGCAACCTATCTGATGTGCCGAATCGAACGGATGACACCAGCCAACAAAGCAGATAACGAATGCGGTTGGTTAGTCTAAATGAATAGACCATGCAAGGGCACAAAGCAAAGTGGTTCGAAGTAGTCGTATTAGGTTAGACTCGTCGTCTCTCGAATAACAGTCGAGTACGATAGTCAACCACCATACTACTACTAGAATATATTAAAAGGCATGATCAAGAGGAGATCTGGAAGACCGAGTCTTATAGCAATAAATCCCAAAAGAAGACTCTAACTGAAATGAGCCTTATAGGAAAATTATGATGAATGTTTGGGAACATTAATACACACAAACATTAAAAACAAGTTGGTGTTTGGGTTCATAACCGACCTCACCGCTTAACGCGAATTCAGATTAGAAAGAGAACTTTACTCTGACCCAAGTCAAGACGAGTTCTCCTAACTGCACTACTCTTAGTTGTAATACTCTCCCAAGAGTATACTAAAATATATGCATCACCGCACTTAACTTATTCACAATGCACTTAACTTAAAATAAGAGAACACACATTTCTCATTTCCTTAAATGAGAAATCCCGAGCTCACACATTACTTCTTATAATCAGACATTAACCTTAATAACCTCGAATCTTACAACCTCAATTTCCTTAAAGATACTTCCCACAATTCCATTACTCATTCTCATCGAATTTGGCCCTTATGCCAAATTCTAACTTAAATCCTTTAAAATTCAAGAACAATCACAATATCTTGTTCCTACGTTCCTCGAAACGTATCCCATGAGATATTACTCTTAATTCCTTAAGATATCATTCTGAAAATGATTCATCTACTATAATGCTTATAACACAAGCTCACGTATAAGAGATAACTCTTAATCTCTTAGAACATTAACTCCACACATTTATCCTTAATCACTTCATCATCTCACAACCTTATCTCCATACTACACATCATGTAATAATTCTTACTGAATTCTTATTACCTTAGGATCATCAACATATCCTATCCTTAAACTGTGACCTTTCTATTTAAGTGGTCACCTCTTAACACAATAACTTTACAACTTAATCTTCTTCAAAGAGTTGCACCTTAAGCCTTATAGATGACATACTCACAAGATGTCCATCCTTAACAGTTCCCAAGAGTCATAACTCTTCACCCTCTGGAAATTCCACTTATCGAGTCCAACGACTCGTACTATCTTTAAACGACTTATTTCTATCTTAAATCCTTATATTCCGTACACCATCGACTATCCATCCAGGACTTAATCGCATTATTTCCTTATATTATTTCAAACGAATCTCAATTAGATCTCCCCAAAGGATACCTATGATTTCGCACACTTGACTTTCCCAAAAGCTTTAATCATTGGTCCTACATGGGTCATACTTTACGTATGATCCTGACCATTCTAACTCCAGATTTCACAGTCTTACTCAAGACCACATTAGGGAAAATGAGTTCCTGAAGAATTATTCCCTTAATCAATTATTCATTCATAACACTTTATCCACACTAATGCATACAACATGATTAAGAGCAGATACAAAGCTTATTAATTATGTGCGACAACGATACTTATCTTATTTCATTCTAAACGTGCATCACATTATAAGCTTTTAAATCTCCTCATAAGAGATATCGGATCTCCTCACAAGAGATATCAGATCTCCTCACAAGAGATGAAGAAGGAATGAATCCCAAGAGATGACATCTCCTCACAAGAGATGAAGAAGGGATGAACCCCAAGAGATGACATCTCCACACAAGAGATGAAGAAGGGATGAACCCCAAGAGATGACATCTCCTCACAAGAGATATCAGATCTCCTCACAAGAGATGAAGAAGGGGTGAACCCCAAGATTTATTATATATGTGTTTAACTGCACTTATTTTATTAAATTCCAACACGATTAACACGTTATAAGCTTTTAGATCATCTCATCCCTTAGGATAAAGAAACGACTAGCACTCGTAATGAGATACACAGTAGCGTTCCTACGAATACTCGTGCTAACTAAACAGTTCACACAACAATAATTCATATCAAAGCCATCCTGACAATCAACTTAAACATAGATATAGTAGAAACGACTAATCCTTACCTGGACTTATGATGGAGGACCATCCACACCTCAACCACCATCCGGGCCAATGACTAGGAGCCAAGCTCGTCGCCTTCAAGAGGAGCTAGCCACGCTTGCACACCAAGTCCCGGAGGAGGTTGTCACGGCCACGCCTAGGTCATTCTCATTGACTATGGTCCACACTTAGCTTGGTTGAGTGCATGACTTGTGTGCACCTTCCATTCTATTTTTAGTATGTTTTAGCCGTGTTTGATTGGATATTTTTAGACTCGGTTTAGTATGTTTTTAGTTGTTTTTGGGCCGACTTCTTTAGGAAGTATTTAAGGCTCTTGTCTTTGCCATTTTCGGCAACAAGCACATTATCAAGAATACAATTTCTGAAATAGAAACTTTCCCATTAGAGAGAGTTCGTGACTTGTTCAATCCAAAACAGCCTTGATCGTTTGTGAAGATCAATTCTTTTCGAGTTGGTAATCGAAGACGATACAACGCATCCTCTTCGTGCTTTGAAGATCCGTTCTTCCTTGTGTGGAGTTGTAGGAGACGAGGTCTTACAATTCAGGTTGGGTTGTTCTTGGTGTTTACGAACACCAAAGGGTTTCTCCATCCGGTTCTAAGGTTTTATCTCATTCGATCGATCATCTCTTTTCTTACTTCCTCCATTCTCACTTTGTTTGTGTTTCTTTTGCATTTCTGAGTCGTTGCACATCAAGATCGGGCCAATTACGGCTAACCCCGTATCAAATTGGTATCAGAGCTGCGTTTTGGTGCCAACACCTTTCCATTGCCGTGTTCATCATTGGTTTGTGTTTTGAGTCTTTGGTTTTTGTGTTCTATCATTGCCGAACTTTGTTCTCTTGTTTCTTTTGTTTGAGTCTTCTAGTTGTTGTGTTTTTGTGCTTTAACTGTGTTGTGTTTGTGGAGATCAGAACAGCCTCATCACCACCACAAAATTGCCTAAGCCTTGCCGGAAACATTAACTTTGGCCATCACCACCACCACCCCAACATAACCGTCCACCATTCCCATGTTCCCCTCCACACTAAGTCGGGCGTGCTCACCAAGGCGCGGCAACAAGGGTTCCTACATTTGCGACGTCTCTCTTCAACGTGCAGATCCCACTCGGCCTCAAAATCCCTATCTTTGAGGCGCGCCTTTGAGGATCCTAACAAGCACGGCGCCCACCTCCTACAATCAAGGCAACAACTAGCCAAGGCTTATCTTCTCCTTATTCTTTATTTTTCTTTTATTGTAATTCAGTTGTGATTTAAATTTCAAATCCGTTCAAAAAAAAAGTCAAAAAAAAAATTCACATCGTCAAAAAAGAAGAAGAGAAGGACGATAATTTTATTTTATTCATTTCATTTCCTAGCTTAGTATAAGCCTATTGTATTTCATTAATACTTAGGTTAGTACTTAGCCTAAGTTTGTAAGTTCTCAAAGGATAAGTCAAGGTTGCCGACGCCACAAGTGTCGCGCCGCGCCGCATCTGCCCCGCGCCGCGCCTACCTCGCCGCCATCCGGACACCTTGCCTCCTCTCGTTCACCTTTCCTTGTGCCTACACCCCTACATCTTTCCCACCGATCCTATACTACCATTTTTTCGCCTCCACTAGCACAAGCCAAGGCGAGCCAAAGGTAACAACTTGTCCTCTTTGAGTTCAAATTTTATTGAGTCCTTGTCCACCATTTGCATTGCATTTCATTCGTGCTTTGTAGTTCTTCTTGAGTTAAATTGCTTTGAGTCTTGTTAGTGTCCTTGCAAATACATTCTTGTAAGGTAATTATTGAGTCATTGAGTCTTCTTTTTCCTGCTTTCCGAATTCTTTTGTGTTCATTTCGGTTGCACTAAATTTCAGAACTATAGTGCTATTGTTTGCATCTTGCCGATCCTTCACCAAACTTTGATTACATAGAGCATTATTTAGGGTGTTGAGTGTTGTCCAGGTTATTTGACTCACGTGAAAGTATTTGGTCTTCCCAACCGATTGCATCACAAGGTTGGCATTGGATTGAACCGAGCGTGAGTGATACACACAAGTGAGACACTTGTGAGTGATTTGGATTTATCTAACCCTTGACAAAGTTCTGTGTTTAGTTGTTTTGGTGTGATGACAGGTGATAGCTCGTCAAGAGAGGAGGGAACTAGGAGTCCCTCGCCGGTGCATCCAGAGGTCTTTAGCTTATTCAAGCAAATGACCGACTCCATGGCCACCATCACCGCACGCTTGGCAGCCCTTGAGACGGCACAAAGGACGCCACCTCCGGCTCTTGTGCCCCCGGCTACACCTATGCAACAGCCTCAAGAGACGGCGCCAACCCAGGCGACTGCCCCCTTAGGCACTTACGCCGCGCCTGGTGGACCTTCCGGAGCCAACTTGGTGCCTATTGGGCGTACACGTGCAGAAGGTACCGGCACCGTGAGAAACTCCCCGGTAAGGAACACCTCACCTCTTGTTTTTGTTCAAGAACAAGTTAATAGGGTAGCTGGACAATTTCCTAATGAAGTGCCACCTCCACATGAGGTGCTGATGCGGGGATTAGCCGCGAGTGGCCCGATCTAGACGCCAAGAGACTCGAATGGAAGATGGAGGTGGAAACAAGAGAAACACAAAGGAAACAAGTTAGCAAATGAGAAGAAACAAAGAAATAAACAAGGATATAGGAACAACCGAAAGATGCAATGGAGAGACCCTTGGCAAACAATGTCGCCAATAACCAAACCAATGTGCACAAACGACCTTTCCTTCTACAATCTCCCACAACGATGGACGTGTCCAAAGAGCAAGAGAAGGAGGCTTGTGAAGCCTTGGAGCACCAAGATCATAGAGGAAATTGACACAACGCAAGAGCAACCAAGCAAGTTTGAATCAACTTTGAGAAAACACTCCCATGGAGCTCTCAATCTTCATAATGCATAAAGCAAGGTTCATAACTGGGGAAAAACTGAGTTACAAAGGAAGCTAAAGGTCTTAAATAGGCTAAGGGGGCGGCCCATAAAAGCCCAACAAGAACCGAGACAAAAAGAGGCTAACTGAGGGAAACTCGGTCCCAGACCCGGCCGAGTTTCAGGCCGCGTCAGGATAGCTGAGGGAAACTCGGCCACAGACCCGGCCGAGTTGTAGGTCGCGTCAGGAGCTGTGGTCCTTGCTTCTTGTCGCCTTCGTCTTTCGCGGAGACAGTTTCTGACCTAACTTCAGAAGGTTCGTTATCTCTCGTCCTTGATCGGAATGGAGTGATTCCAACGCCCAGAGATAGATCTTGAAGTCTAGTTTCACTCCTAAACATTTGAGAGTGATTGGAGTTGGGAATCAGAAGATATGACACTTTTACTGAGGGGTCGCTGAAAGTTCCGGTAAGGAATTCAACGAAATGATTGTTGTGGGTGTTGGTGGTCTTCGTTCCCCCGCGCTTGGCTTGAAAGGTCACCAAGGTCCGTAGAATGGGCTTGGTGAAGTCCTCGATGAGGGTGGGCTCCCTTGAGACGTGAAGGCTAACCAAGTTCTCGAGTTCCTCGTGCATACGCTTGGCTCGAACCCTTTGTGAGTGGACCATCTCCTTCCTCAATGGCTTGGCTCTAACCCTTGTGAGGGAACCACCTTTCTTTGTGTGCAACTTGGGTGAAGCCTCGGATGCTCCCGCATCATTCTCCCCTTCTTGGAAATGATTCGTCCTCGAATCAAGCATGTCCATGTCTTCGTCTTCCTTCCGCAAAGGGTGAACCAATTCAGCCACATGTGGGACGTCTTGATCTCCTGGTTCAAAGGGCACTTCCCCGGACTCCAACTTTGAGTAGCTCACACACTTCACTTCTTGGCCTGAAATCAAAGCACTAGAGACTCCATACAACTCCACAACTTGGTCAATAAAAGGGTTAGTCACATAAGATGCATTATGAAGTCTAGGGTATGCAATGAATTCATCTTTCTTAGAGGGCTTAGTCATAACAACAATGGCAAAATAAGGTCCTCTATCATGTGCACACAATTGTAAGAATTTAAGCATAAATCTTCCAATGACTACATGATATCCAAGCATGCATGCAAATAATATTCCACTCTTGTTCCTAGTTCTATGTTCAAGCTTAGGAGTGCAACTAACAACATAACACACTTGCATGGACATAAGGATCAATATATGAACAAGATGCATTCCACAAGACATGTATTGTGCTAGAGAACTTTGGTGCACACAAGAATATCTAGTTTTACATGCAAGGACAAAATTTTTCATGTGTATTGTCCTATATGGAATGACATGCTCATTTTCAAACTCAAGAGATGGAATTAAAAAGGTGGAGATAAGAGGTACTTCCCTTGCATTAGTCTCCATTGGCACATTCTTTGTCTCTTGGTCGAAAATTGATTTCTTGGCTTCAACCTCTTCATGGGGTAGGAAGGGCAAGCTTGAAGGAACCATGTGGGTCCGGTCCATCCATGGAGTAGCTAAGGATTTGAATGAACTACGCACAATGATGGGCAATCGATGCTTGACCCTTGTAGGTGAATGAGATGTTTCTACAACGTCCTTTTGTTTTTCCTTTAGCTCAATCTCCTCTCCTTTGGCCATTGGTTCAATAGCAAGAACCTCCTCCTTTCTTCTTGGCTTGATTTTCTTGAGCATAGCTTGAATACATGTGATATCTCTAGCTCCAGGAGAAGGGTAAGGAGTACTTCCTTTGGAGGCATTAGGAGCGTCGGTTGGGGGATTTAGGCTCGGTGGGGAGGGGCTTGGCTTAGCACTCCTCCTTGGCCCCCCTTGCTCCATATGAGGATGATAGCCTCGGTTTTGGCTACCACTTGAACTTCTTTCTCCTTGGTTCCAAGCCTTAGTTTGTCTCTCAACTTTGATGGCTACGAGCAACAATGGTGTGTGGTGTCGAGGCACAAAGCGAGCTCTCATCAAGGCCTTCATTTGAGTCCAAGTTGTCACTGATGCATCTAAGGTTCCTTTCCTTTCTTTCACAAGATTATCCCACCATGTTAGTGCATAACCATTGAATTCAAGGGTGGCAAGTTGTACCTTTTTATGCTCGGGAAAGTGGTGACAACTCCATATTTGTTCAATCTTGGCCTCCCATTCCATGTAGACATATGAATCACATTGGCCTCCGAAAGATGGAATCTTCACCTTCACCTTGACCTTGTCAACTCCATTTTGCTCTTGCTCTCGGCCTCTCCTTGCTTGGTAGCCTCGATGTGGCTCATGCTCCCATTCTTCATCTTCATAGGCTCGTCTTGGCTCATCATGATAGGCATGCCTAGGAATTTCTTGAAATTCATTTAAATGGTTAGGAGCATTAGGCTTATCTCTACGCCGGGGGAAGTTGGTGGCTATGGGCACTCGGCGCATCTCTTGAGGCACGGATGCGGGCTGCGGGCTTGGGCACTCTTGCTCCAATGCTACCATCCGATTGGACAAGATAGCAATGTTGGCCGACATGGCCTTGAGCATGTTGAACAACTCGGGTGCCCTTGGTTCGGACCTTCCATGTGGTGGACTTCCTTTATAAGACATGATCAACAAACTCCAAGAAACATGTTAGGGTTAGTGAAATCAAAACAATCCTCACAAGTGTTTGATTACTCGTGTGTTTGATCACTCACTCTCTTGTTGATTCGATGCAAGCTTTTGGAATGTAAGGTTGCCTTGAGAGAGACAAAATCTTCAATAGAACTTGGTGAACTTAGACAACACAAACCAAAGGTGAGAATAACTCTTGGATCATAGAGAATGACAATGCAATTGAATGGAACTAAAATATGTGTTTGGACTTGGAAATGAGCTCAAGAGACACACAATGGAAGCTCAAACACAATTGGACTCAATACGATCATACAAGAAGACTCAATGAAAAAGTGTTTAGAAGACTCAACAAAGTGATGTTATATCTAGCATGTAATACCAATACTCATGACTTGTGAACAATTGCCAATGATATGAAATGTGTTTGGGCAAGGTGAGTAGGGTATTAAGCTTGGGCTAGGATGATCAAGTCTTGAAGAACACTTAATGATATCAAGAGAAAGCACCAATAAACACATACACATTTGTCTTTCTTTTCTTCTTCCTTTTTTTTTTTTTGATCTCGTTTTTTTTTTTTTTTTTTGCTGACTTTCTTTTCCCTTCTCTTTTTTTTTGTAGGGAAAAACGTGTAATAACAAGAAAATAGAAGACAAGTGTGTGGGCTTTCTTTTCTTGGCTTCCCTTGGTTTTGGAAGAAATGGGCTGATTTGTGTGGGTATAGTGGGTGGCCGAAAATAGGCTTCTCCTTTCTTCTCTTTTGTGTTGACTTGGACTTCCTTGGAGCAAAGAAAAGGCTGATTTTGGAGGCTAAAAGGTGTGGGCCGAAATGGAGAGAGGGGAGAAAGAAGCTTGGATACTTGCCACTAATAGCAATAGGTAGCTTTCAAGCTCTCTTCCACATACAAGGCTGCAAA
Organism: Rheum nobile; assembly: GCA_027886185.1. Lineage (NCBI taxonomy): Eukaryota > Viridiplantae > Streptophyta > Magnoliopsida > Caryophyllales > Polygonaceae > Rheum > Rheum nobile. The sequence continues at coordinate 185,131 of WOAB01000913.1, forward strand.
GGGTCCCTTTTGGCTCTTTCCCAAACTTCCTAAGGCAACCAAAATGGCTAGAAAGAAAGTAAGGTGTTTCTTTGCCAAAATTGTGCCAAATCACATGCACACTTTAAGCCTTAACATTCAAACATTCAAGGGGCATGGCTGGGAACGTGGGGTTGCTGTGGTGGTGGGTGGTGGCTGTTGGGTGGTGGTGGTGGTGGTATCAAGGCGGCGGAAGGGTTTTCCGGTCGCCAGAAAATTTGTTTTTTTTTTTTTTGGGTTTTTGTTTAGATTTTTGCAAGGCTTGTGGTAGGGCTTTCTTTTTGTGGGGATTTTTGGAAAGGTGATGAAAATATCAAGCAAGCAAAGTCCACAAATACACAAGCATAAGCAAAACAAGACTAGAAACAACAAAGCAAGAAAAACATGAAGAACATGAAGAACACAAGAAGAACACAAGGAAGAACACAAAGAAGAAAAATGGAAAAGAAGACTCAAGGAGCTAACCAAAGGTGGTGGCGCGGCTGAGATGGTGGTGGCTCGGCATCGAGATGGCTCTGATACCAATTTGATGCGGGGATTAGCCGCAAGTGGCCCGATCTAGACGCCAAGAGACTCGAATGGAAGATGGAGGTGGAAACAAGAGAAACACAAAGGAAACAAGTTAGCAAATGAGAAGAAACAAAGAAATAAACAAGGATATAGGAACAACCGAAAGATGCAATGGAGAGACCCTTGGCAAACAATGTCGCCAATAACCAAACCAATGTGCACAAACGACCTTTCCTTCTACAATCTCCCACAACGATGGACGTGTCCAAAGAGCAAGAGAAGGAGGCTTGTGAAGCCTTGGAGCACCAAGATCATAGAGGAAATTGACACAACGCAAGAGCAACCAAGCAAGTTTGAATCAACTTTGAGAAAACACTCCCATGGAGCTCTCAATCTTCATAATGCATAAAGCAAGGTTCATAACTGGGGAAAAACTGAGTTACAAAGGAAGCTAAAGGTCTTAAATAGGCTAAGGGGGCGGCCCATAAAAGCCCAACAAGAACCGAGACAAAAAGAGGCTAACTGAGGGAAACTCGGTCCCAGACCCGGCCGAGTTTCAGGCCGCGTCAGGATAGCTGAGGGAAACTCGGCCCCAGACCCGGCCGAGTTGTAGGCCGCGTCAGGAGCTGTGGTCCTTGCTTCTTGTCGCCTTCGTCTTTCGCGGAGACAGTTTCTGACCTAACTTCAGAAGGTTCGTTCTCTCTCGTCCTTGATCGGAATGGAGTGATTACAACGCCCAGAGATAGATCTTGAAGTCTAGTTTCACTCCTAAACATTTGAGAGTGATTGAAGTTGGGAATCAGAAGATATGACACTTTTACTGAGGGGTCGCTGAAAGTTCCGGGAAGGAATTCAACGAAATGATTGTTGTGGGTGTTGGTGGTCTTCGTTCCCCCGCGCTTGGCTTGAAAGGTCACCAAGGTCCGTAGAATGGGCTTGGTGAAGTCCTCGATGAGGGTGGGCTCCCTTGAGACGTGAAGGCTAACCAAGTTCTCGAGTTCCTCGTGCATACGCTTGGCTCGAACCCTTTGTGAGTGGACCATCTCCTTCCTCAATGGCTTGGCTCGAACCCTTGTGAGGGAACCACCTTTCTTTGTGTGCAACTTGGGTGAAGCCTCGGATGCTCCCGCATCAGGTGCCCTATGTTGCTAATCCTTTGCATGAGCCTCAGGGACCCCTTAGAGAAGATATGTTTGATGAGGCAGATTTGGAAGAGGAGATGTGGAACCAAGGCAACCGGTTCAATGGACCCCAAGATCCTAGAGAAGCCTACGGCTATTATGAGCCAAGAGGTCGCTACGGAGCCTATAGGGGCTATCAAGGCAATCAACCTAGGCGAGAGCTAGAGCAAGATGGCATAGGGAAGATAAAGATCAAGATGCCATCATTTGAAGGCAAGTGCGATCCCGACGCTTACATGGAATGGGAGATGAAGGTTGAGCAGATTTGGAGTTGCCATAACTTCATTGAAGCCAAGAAGGTGCAGCTCGCCTCCATTGAGTTTAGTGGCTTCGCCCTAACATGGTGGAACAACCTCGTCAAGGAGAGAAGAAGAGCATTGGATCCGCCGGTTACCACATGGGAGCAAATGAAAGCCCTAATGCATGCTCGGTTTGTCCCACATCATTATTCAAGGGAACTAAAGCAGCGGCTGGAGAACCTCAAGCAAGGAAGCATTAGTGTGGAAGAAGCATTCAATGCCATGCAAACGGCCATGGTGCGAGCCAATGTCATGGAAGATGAAGAATCGACTATGGCAAGGTACCTTCGCATCCTTAATCCTTATATTGCTAATGAGGTCGATATGTACCCCTATACAGATTCCACACAGCTGCTGCATTTGGCCATCAAAGTGGAGAAAAACCAAAGATGCAAGGCTAGGAATCAAGGACATCAAGCGGCGAGAGGAGCTAGCGGCCATCCGAACTCATGGAAGGCCCCTAGCCAATCTAGACCTTTTCAGCCGGCGCAATTTGGTAGGAACCAGGCACAGACCGTGAGCCAACCAAGGAGCCAAGATACGCCGAGGAAAAGTGCGCCACCTAGTACACCGCCGCAGTCCACTAGTCGACAGCCCGGCCCGGCTAATGGGTCACAAGGGAGTTTTTCTAACTCTTCTCCCTCTTCTAGATCTAGGGATACTATATGCTTTAAATGTCAAGGCCGAGGGCATATGATGAAAGATTGCCCCAATAGACGAACCTTGGTTATTAACCATCTTGGACTCTATGAATCTGAGTCCGAGGGTGAAGAGCAAGGTCTGTTTATTGAAGACGAGCCTATGCATGATGTTAATGAGGATATGGATTGTATTGAATTTGAGCATGGTGAATCCTTAGTTTGTAGGAGAACTTTGCATGTACAACCTGCCCCATGTGATGATAACCAAAGGGAAAACTTATTTCATACTAGGTGTTTGGTTAAGGGGAAGGTTTGTAACATGATCATTGATGGGGGTAGTTGTTGTAACATTGCTAGTACTGAACTAGTTACTAAGTTACAACTTCCGACCTTCCATCATCCTAGGCCATACAAGCTGCATTGGATGAATGAATGTGGAGAGGTTAAAGTGGCTAAGCAAGTCAATGTGACCATAACCCTAGGGCATTATGTAGATACTATCTTATGTGATGTGGTCCCAATGAATGCTTGCCATATATTGCTAGGTCGTCCATGGAAGTTTGATAGGCGTGTCACTCATGATGGTTATACTAACCGTCATTCTTTTAATTATAATGGCAAGAGTGTGGTACTAAAGCCTATGACTCCATTGTAGGTAGACGAAGCTTATGAGAAGAAGAAGGACCAAGAGAAGCCGGTTGAAGCTAAGAAGGGGAGTTCGACCGAGAGCTCTTCTTAGGCCAAAACCAAGTCTCAAGTGTTGCTAGCTTCCAAGGAGGAGATGAGAGAAGAGCATCTACCCCAAGACGCCACTCTCATGCTCTTGTGCAAGAGTTCTGGCTTGCTTAGTGAGGAGTTGAAATCCACCTTGCCGCCAATCATCCTTAGCTTGCTTGAAGAGTTTCAAGATGTCTTCCCCGAGGAGATGCCACCTGGTCTGCCCCCTATGAGAGGTATTGAGCATCAAATTGATCTAATTCCGGGTGCTACTCTCCCAAACAGGCCGGCCTACAGGATAAATCCAAAGGAGACTCAAGAAGTTCAAGAGCAAGTGAAGGCTTTGCTTGACAATGGCCATGTTCGTGAGAGCCTTAGCCCTTGTGTCGTGCCGGTGCTTTTGGTGCCTAAGAAGGATGGCACATGGAGGATGTGCGTGGACTGCCGAGCCATCAACAACATCACCATAAAGTACCGACATCCAATTCCCCGCCTCGACGACATGCTAGATGAGCTGTATGGAGCATCCGTCTTCACCAAGATAGATCTCCGAAGTGGCTACCACCAAATTAGGATGAAGGAGGGGGATGAATGGAAAACGGCTTTCAAGACAAAATTCGGTTTGTAGGAGTGGATTGTCAGGCCTTTTGGCTTGACAAATGCTCCTAGTACTTTCATGCGCTTAATGAATCATGTTTTAAGGCATTTTATAGGGAAATTTGTTGTTGTCTATTTTGATGATATTCTTGTGTACAGCAAATCCCTAGAGGAGCATGAGCGTCACTTGAGGGAAGTACTCTCTACTTTACGTAATGAGTGCTTGTATGCTAATGAGAAGAAATGTGAGTTTTGCACTAATCAAGTTACTTTCCTTGGTTTTGTAGTGAGCTCAAGAGGCCTTCAAGTGGACGAGAGCAAGATAAAGGCCATACAAGATTGGCCTACGCCTACCTCCGTGAGTCAAGTGAGGAGCTTTCATGGTTTGGCCAGCTTCTATAGGAGGTTCGTGAGGGATTTTAGCACCATTGCTGCGCCCTTGACGGAGGTGACCAAGAAGCATTCGGCCTTTGTGTGGGAGGAGGCGCAAGAGAGGGCATTCAATGCCCTAAAATGGAGATTGACGCAAGCACCTTTGCTGGTTTTGCCGGACTTCACAAGGCCATTTGAAGTGGAGTGCGACGCTTCCGGGATTGGCATAGGTGGCGTCTTGATGCAAGAAGGTAAGCCTGTTGCCTTCTTTAGTGAGAAATTAAAGGGTGCAAGTCTTAATTACTCTACTTATGACAAAGAGTTATATGCTTTGTTTAGAGTATTAAAGACTTGGCAACACTACTTGTGGCCTAGAGAGTTTATCTTGCATACGGATCATGAATCCTTAAAGCACTTCAAGAGCCAAGATAAACTTGATAGACGACATGGTAGATGGATGGAATTCATTGAAACTTTCCCTTATGTAATCAAATACAAAAAGGGGAAAGACAATGTAGTTGTCGATGCCCTATCTAGGAGATATACTTTGCTTACCACATTAGACTCCAAGGTTTTAGGGTTTGCATATATAAAGGAGTTGTATGTGGAAGATTCTGATTTTGGTGCCATCTATAAGACATGTTTAGATAAGGGCTCGTGTGACAAGTTTTACTTGTTTGATGGGTTCTTATTTAGGGTTGATAAAGTGTGCATACCTATTTGTTCCTTACGTTTGTTACTCGTTGAGGAAGCCCACAAGGGTGGATTAATGGGTCACTTCGGAAGGGACAAAACTTATCATATGCTACATGCTCACTTTTATTGGCCCCACATGCTTAAGGATGTTGAGCACTTCTTAGGAGATGTTTGGACTGTCTCAAGGCCAAGTCAAGGCTTAAACCCCACGGTTTATATAGTCCATTGCCCATCCCAAGTGCCCCTTGGGAGGATATCTCTATGGATTTCATCGTGGGGCTGCCAAGGACAAAGAGGGGACGTGATTCTATCTTTGTGGTAGTTGATGGTTTCTCTAAAATGGCTCATTTTATTGCTTGCCATAAGACCGACGACGCATCTAATGTAGCCAACCTTTTCTTTAGGGAAATCGTGAGGCTACATGGTGTGCCTAGGACTATAGTAAGTGATAGGGATGTTAAGTTCCTTAGTTACTTTTGGAAGACTCTTTGGGGAAAGCTAGGGACGAGGCTCTTGTTCTCTACCTCTAGCCACCCTCAAACGGATGGTCAAACGGAAGTAACTAACCGGACCTTGGCTACCATTCTTCGAGCTATCCTTAGGAAGAACCTTAAGGCTTGGGAGGAAGCTCTACCTCATGTAGAGTTTGCCTACAATAGGACTATCCACTCATCTACATCTTTGTCTCCTTTTGAGTGTGTTTATGGTATCAACCCCACTACCCCACTTGATCTTGCTCCTTTTCCCATGAAGGAGCGTGAGAATTTTGATGCAGGTAGGCACGTGGAGTTCATTAAGGAGCTGCATGAGAGGACCAAGGAGAAGCTCAAGGCTTGTGGAGAAAGGAATGCAGCTAGGGCTAACAAAGGGTGCAAGAGATTGGTGTTTCAACCAGGAGATCTCGTATGGGTGCACTTGAGGAAGGAGCGCTTCCCGGAGCTATGCAAGTCCAAGCTTGCACCTAGAGGAGATGGACCATTCAAGGTGCTGCGCCGAGTAGGGGACAATGCTTATATCCTTGACCTACCGGATACTTATGGTGTGAGTGCAACGTTCAATGTGGCTGATTTGACACCCTACCACTCACCGGACGTAGCTACACCTCAAGTAAATGATCCGTGGTTGAATCCTCTTCAAGAAGGGGAGGATGATGGAGGACCATCCACACCTCAACCACCATCCGGGCCAATGACTAGGAGCCAAGCTCGTCGCCTTCAAGAGGAGCTAGCCACGCTTGCACACCAAGTCCCGGAGGAGGTTGTCACGAACACGCCTAGGTCATTCTCATTGACTATGGTCCACACTTAGCTTGGTTGAGTGCATGACTTGTGTGCACCTTCCATTCTATTTTTAGTATGTTTTAGCCGTGTTTGATTGGATATTTTTAGACTCGGTTTAGTATGTTTTTAGTTGTTTTTGGGCCGACTTCTTTAGGAAGTATTTAAGGCTCTTGTCTTTGCCATTTTCGGCAACAAGCACATTATCAAGAATACAATTTCTGAAATAGAAACTTTCCCATTAGAGAGAGTTCGTGACTTGTTCAATCCAAAACAGCCTTGATCGTTTGTGAAGATCAATTCTTTTCGAGTTGGTAATCGAAGACAATACAACGCATCCTCTTCGTGCTTTGAAGATCCGTTCTTCCTTGTGTGGAGTTGTAGGAGACGAGGTCTTACAATTCAGGTTGGGTTGTTCTTGGTGTTTACGAACACCAAAGGGTTTCTCCATCCGGTTCTAAGGTTTTATCTCATTCGATCGATCATCTCTTTTCTTACTTCCGCCATTCTCACTTTGTTTGTGTTTCTTTTGCATTTCTGAGTCGTTGCGCATCAAGATCGGGCCAATTACGGCTAACCCCGTATCAACTTAGCTTTCCTACAATCCCACGTGCTATTCTAGCATTTAGTTAACATTAAATTCACAACAATACCATCACGGTAATTAACACACAATACTCGTGCTAACTAAACAGTTCGCTTTAATTGTCCTAGCCCAAATCCGAACATCAGAATATTCCCGAATATGCATTCAATACGGTTTTGGCCATAACTTTAGTTATACAACTCGGAATCCAATTCCGCAAAGTTCCAAACGCTCATATGAAAGTCTACTATTTACTGAGCTTAACTCCAACTTTATCAAAATTACATAACTGACCCGGTATTTCCGGCAGTGCACGAACAAGTCCTTCCGACAACATATATCTATAATAGCGTTGATCTAGCAGATATACAACCTATTATAACAACACCTTTTTAATTACGTTATTTATGAAATTAGTTCCCAAATGAAAACAACAGTTCACTCCAATTTAATTAACAATTAAACAATTGATAATTAATGGAAACATGGAATGATTAAGCAAGAGCAAACCGTCACTTGCCTGGAGTAGATTTGGCGATGAATCTAGACGATACGACTACCGAAAAAATCATTTCCAAGGATATGGCCTAAGCTTCAGATAGCTCCAACAGATACGAGTCCACACGCGATCCAGCATATGACATATTAATTAATATCAATTAATTTGTCTGGACGAACTCAAGAAATTATATTTAATAATTTTTTATGATATTAAATCATAAAAATATTTATTAAATTTTCCTAAAGAAAAATACGGATAAAAGGGAGTCGAAATTATACCGCTCGAATAATTTCGGGTTGAATTTGGACTGACTGCTTAATGGGCTTTTGGCCCAACAGAACTAATTAAGTGGAGGGGGCCCCACTTTGACTATTCCCCCTTCTTCTTCCTAGAACAAAAACAACACAACAAGCACAGCAGCTCGGCTACGCCTTCAACACGCCGGGAAGGTTCTTGTCGTCGGCGATCTCAGCCACCACAACCACCACACCGCAACCACCACCCTGTAGCCACGCAGCACCCACAACAGAGGAGGAAGACTGGGCTGGGCTGAGGCACGAACCGAGGAGGCGGACGAACGGTTGGGCAACTGGGCTCGCCGGAGGAGACGACGACGACTGGGCTGGGCTCGCCGGAGGAGACAACGAACGAGCATAGGAGGGAGTCGGGAAAAGAGCACAGGCTACTCAGCGGAAGGCTTCACCGAGAGGGAGAAGGTGAACAGGGGAAAGACGAGAGGGAGACCGATGTGCCTTTCTACTCTTCATCCCCACCACCTTATATAGCCCAAGGAGGTAGCCCAAGGAGGGTGATGAGAAACAACCCTCCAAAGGTGAGGCTTTGCTTCTCCTTAAGCTAGATCTAGCCCAAGGGGATCCTTCTCCTCCTTCCTAAGCTTGAGAAGCCTTGAATGGCACGTGAAGATGGTGTTGGTTCGCCGGAAAGTGGGGCCGAGCAACCAAGGGGATGGTGGCTCCGGCGAATTCCAAGGAAGCCCTCCTTGGGGGATTCCTTGGCCGAGAAGAACAAAGCCCAAGTGTTTTTTTTGTGGATTCGAAAATATGCTTAAGGGATTGATGAGAGATTGAGAGGAGAGAGATTTGAATGCTTGGAGTTGATAGAAGTAAGTGGAGGCCTTAGGGAGATATACTCAACCTAAGGGAAATATTCCACTTCTATATTCTTCAACTAAATGAAAAGGAAGACAACATAAGTTTATATAGTCTAGGGGATTAGGAGTGATGCAGGGATTAGCCGTGAGTGGCCCGATCTAGACGCCAAGAGACTCGAATGGAAGATGGAGGTGGAAACAAGAGAAACACAAAGGAAACAAGTTAGCAAATGAGAAGAAACAAAGAAATAAACAAGGATATAGGAACAACCGAAAGATGCAATGGAGAGACCCTTGGCAAACAATGTCGCCAATAACCAAACCAATGTGCACAAACGACCTTTCCTTCTACAATCTCCCACAACGATGGACGTGTCCAAAGAGCAAGAGAAGGAGGCGAGTGAAGCCTTGGAGCACCAAGATCATAGACGAAATTGACACAACGCAAGAGCAACCTAGCAAGTTTGAATCAACTTTGAGAAAACACTCCCATGGAGCTCTCAATCTTCATAATGCATAAAGCAAGGTTCATAACATGGGAAAAACTGAGTTACAAAGGAAGCTAAAGGTCTTAAATAGGCTAAGGGGGCGGCCCATAAAAGCCCAACAAGAACCGAGACAAAAAGAGGCTAACTGAGGGAAACTCGGTCCCAGACCCGGCCGAGTTTCAGGCCGAGTCAGGTTACCTGAGGGAAACTCGGCCCCAGACCCGGCCGAGTTTCAGGCCGAGTCAGGGCCCTTCAACCCTTGAGTGCTTTGTTCGTCTTGGCTCGGCTTGGCTTGAAAGGTCACCAACGTCGTTAGCTTCGTCTCGGTGAAGTCTTCAACTTGGGCGGGTTCCCTTGAGACATGTTGGCTAGCCAAGTTCTCGAACTCTTCTTGCGTGAGCTTGGCTTGAGCTCTTGTGAGTGGCCCACCTCCTCTTGCGGGCACCTTGGTTGAGGTCTTGGATGCTCCCGCATCATTCTCCCCTTCTTGAAAAGGATTCGACCTCGAATCATCGTCTTCCTCCTCGGAGAGATATGGGGTGAGGTCGGCGACATTGAATGTGGGGCTAACTCCATAATCGTCCGGTAGCTCCAAGACGTAAGCATTGTCTCCAACACGGCGTAGTACTTTGAAGGGGCCATCTCCTCTTGGTGAAAGCTTGGACTTGCGCTTCTCGGGAAAACGCTCCTTCCTCAAATGCACCCACACAAGATCTCCGGGTTGAAACACCAAGCGGCGCTGCCCTTTGTTGGCCTTGGCTGCGTTGCGCGCCGCCTTGGCATGAAGCTTGTTCCTTGTGCGCTCATGCAATTCCCGAATGCACTCCACCAAGGAATGAACCAAATCAGCCACATTAAGGACACCAAGATCTCCGGGTTCAAAGGGCAATCCTCCGAATTTCAGCTTTGAGTAGAGCACACACTTCACTTCTTGTCCTGAAATCAAAGCACTAGAAACTCCATGCAACTCCACAACTTGGTCAATACAAGGGTTAGTCACATAAGATGTATTATGGAGTTTAGGGCATGCAATGAATTTAGCTTCCTTAGAGGGCTTAGGCATAACAACAATGGAAGAATAAGGCCCTCTAGTATGTCTACACAATAGTAAGAATGTAAGCACAAATCTTCCAATGACTACATGATATCCAAACAAGCATGCACACATTATTCCACTCTTCTTCCTAGACCGATGTACATGCTTAGTGACGCAAGGATCAATATAACACATGTATGGACATAAGGATCATGTTATGAACAAGATGCATTCCACAAGACATGTATTGTGCTAAAGAACTTTGATGTATGCATGAGTACCTCGTTCTACAATCTAAAATAGACTTAAGCACATGAGATTCTCTTCCCCTAGGAAACAATTCATATTCAAGCAAAGGGAAATGAATACGAAAAGTAGAGACAAGTGATACTTCCCTTAGATGTGTCTTCTCCTTTTCAAGGCAAGAATGCGTTTCCTCGGCATGCTTAACATCCATGGCATGGACCTCTTCTTGGAGTGAGAATGGTAAGTACGAGGGAACCATAATTGTTGCATCCATCCAAGGAGTAGCCAAGGATTTGAATGAGCTACGCACAATGATGGGCAATCGATGCTTGACCCTTGTAGGTGAAGGAGATGTTTCTACAACGTCCTCTTGTTTTTCCTTTGGCTCAATCTCCTCTCCTTTGGCCATTGGTTCAATAGCAAGAACCTCCTCGGTTACTTTTGCCTCTAATGGCATCATCTTTTTGGCCAAGCAATCAAGGTTGGCCGATATTTCCTTAAGCATGTCCGATAGTTCCTCCGATGGTGTTCGTGGGGCATTAGGAACAACGGTTAGGGGCCTTAGGCTTGACGTGGAGTAGCTTGGTTGAGCACTACTCATTGGCTCCACATGAGGACTTGAGAAGGTTCTCTTGTCCCTTCCTTGTAGGGAGTCATAGCCATATGGTTGATAGCCTCGGGTTTGGCTATCACTTCTCCAAGAGCTTGGCTGGCCACTATAACCTCTTCCTCCTTGGTTTCCAGCCATGGTTGTCTCTTCATCTTGGATTACACTTGCTCTAACTCTTGCAACTTGCCTAGCATTGTGAGTCTCTTTGGCACACATTGATCTTTGTCTCAACTTCTCTTGCCTTTGCTCTAGAACATGGATGAGATGTTGAGGCACAAAGCGATATCTCATCAAGGTCTTCATTTGAGCCCAAGTTGTCAAGGGTGCTTCTAAGGCTCTTCTCCTTTGTGTCACAAGATTTTTCCACCATGTTAGTGCATAATCATGGAATTCAAGGGCGGCGAGTTGTACCTTTTTATGCTCGGGAAAGTTGTGACAACTCCATATTTGTTCCACCTTGATCTCCCATTCCATGTACACATATGGCTCACTTTTGCCTCCAAAAGATGGGATTCTCACCATGGTATTGCAAATACCATCTTGCTCTTGCTCTCGGGCTCTCCTTCTTTGGAAGCCTAGATGTGGCACTTGCTCCCATTCTTCATTTTCATATGCTCGCCTTGGCTCCTCATGATAGGAACGCCTTGGGATTCCTCGGTGCATCTCGTGCTCGGGTGGCTTGGCACCGAGCCTTCCATGTGATGGGCTTCCTACATAATACATGATCAACAAACTCCAAGAAACATTTTAGGGTTAGTGAAAACAAAACAATCCTCACAAGTGTTTGATCACTCGGGTGTTTGATCACTCACTCTCTTGTTGATTCGATACAAGCTTTGGAATGTAAGGTTGCCTTGAGAGAGACAAAATCTTCAATAGAACTTGGTGAACTTAGACAACACAAACCAAAGGTGAGAATAGCTCTTGGATCATAGAGAATGACAATGCAATTGAGTGGAACTAAAATATGTGTTTGGACTTGGAAATGAGCTCAAGAGACACACAATGGAAGCTCAAACACAATTGGACTCAATACGATCACACAAATGGAATCAAACAATCAAGAAAGAAGACTCAATGAAAAAGTGTTTAGAAGACTCAACAAAGCAATGTTATATCTAGCATGTAATACCAATACTCACGACTTGTGAACAATTGCCAATGATATGAAATGTGTTTAGGCAAGGTGAGTAGGGTATTAAGCTTGGGCTAGGATGATCAAGTCTTCAAGAACACTGTAGAAATAATCATGGAAGATCAACAACATACTTGCACAAATCATGCACACATGGCCTTTCTTTTCTCCTTTTTTTTTTATCTTGTTTTTCTTTTCTTTTCTGATTTTTTTTAATAATAAAAAAAACGTGCAGCTAAAGGTGTGTTTGGCTGCTCCCCTTCTTTTGATTTTTTTTTTTTGACTTGGAAGAAAAGAAGACTTGTTTGTAGGTTTATTTGGGAAAAGGGATGAAATGGTAGAAGGAAAAAGTGGTTTGAGTGTTTACCACAATTGTCAAGGGTAGCTTTCAAGCTCTCTTCCACATACAAGGCTGCAAAGGGTTGATTTTGGCACTTTCCCAATCTAACTAAGACAACCAAAGAGTGAAAGATAGAAAGCAATGTGGTCTTATGCCAAAATTGCACAAAATCACATGCACACTTTAAGCTTCAAGATTCAAACACTCAAGGGACATGGCACAGCTGGGCACGGATGGGGCTGGTGGTGGTGGTGGTGGCAAGGCGGTGGACAAGGCGACAGAGGCTGGTCCGGTCGTCGGATTTTTTTTTTTGGTTTTTTGTTTAGATTTTGCGAGGCTTGTTGGTAGGGCTTTCTTTTTGGGTTTTTTTTTGAAATGGTGATGGAAATATCAAGCAAGCAAAGTCCACAAATACACAAGCACAAGCAAAACAAGACTAGAAACAACAAAGCAAGAAAAACACAAGAAGAACACAAGAAATGGAAAGAAGGCTCAAAGGAGCTAACCAAGGTGGTGGCTCGGCGTCGAGATGGCTCTGATACCAATTTGATGCGGGGATTAGCCGCGAGTGGCCCGATCTAGACGCCAAGAGACTCGAATGGAAGATGGAGGTGGAAACAAGAGAAACACAAAGGAAACAAGTTAGCAAATGAGAAGAAACAAAGAAATAAACAAGGATATAGGAACAACCGAAAGATGCAATGGAGAGACCCTTGGCAAACAATGTCGCCAATAACCAAACCAATGTGCACAAACGACCTTTCCTTCTACAATCTCCCACAACGATGGACGTGTCCAAAGAGCAAGAGAAGGAGGCGAGTGAAGCCTTGGAGCACCAAGATCATAGACGAAATTGACACAACGCAAGAGCAACCTAGCAAGTTTGAATCAACATTGAGAAAACACTCCCATGGAGCTCTCAATCTTCATAATGCATAAAGCAAGGTTCATAACATGGGAAAAACTAAGTTACAAAGGAAGCTAAAGGTCTTAAATAGGCTAAGGGGGCGGCCCATAAAAGCCCAACAAGAACCGAGACAAAAAGAGGCTAACTGAGGGAAACTCGGTCCCAGACCCGGCCGAGTTTCAGGCCGAGTCAGGTTACCTGAGGGAAACTCGGCCCCAGACCCGGCCGAGTTTCAGGCCGAGTCAAGGCCCTTCAACCCTTGAGTGCTTTGTTCGTCTTGGCTCGGCTTGGCTTGAAAGGTCACCAACATCGTTAGCTTCGTCTCGGTGAAGTCTTCAACTTGGGCGGGTTCCCTTGAGACATGTTGGCTAGCCAAGTTCTCGAACTCTTCTTGCATGAGCTTGGCTTGAGCTCTTGTGAGTGGCCCACCTCCTCTTGCGGGCACCTTGGTTGAGGTCTTGGATGCTCCCGCATCAAGGAGCCCATATGCAAATGGGTCCACACATCCACAAAAGCAAAGCAAAACATAAAACAAGTAGCAAAAGGGAGTAACACGCAAGAGAAAAGCAAGGCTCGGCAGGTCCTGACCGTGTCAGGCACTGTTGCCCTGACTCGGCCCAAGAATCGGCCGAGTCTTGGACCGTGTCAGGGTCTACTTCCTCTTGGTGGTTGTCGTGCGCCTTGGTGCCTTGGAGTCGAAGCCGGTGGCTTGATTGTCATGGCATCGAGGCGTCGACGTCTTTATCACTCCCAGAGGGTCCACACCAGTAGGGGCGGACTTTGGGTCGGAGGCTCTTTGGTGGCTAATTCCTTGAATGCCCGGTGGACTAAGGCGGTGATGGATTGGGCCATGGATCGGGCCCGGGCCCTAGTCTCCGGGCCTTGAGGCTTGTTGTTGAGGAGTGGTTGGCACTCATCACTCTCCCCTTCTTGAGGTAGAATTGTCCCCAATTCTTCATCATATTCCGGGGGCACATAAGGAGTGAGATCCGCTACGTTGAAGGTGGGATGCGCTCCATATTTGGCGGGGAGGTCGACCTCATAAGCATTGTCCCCGAAACGGCGGAGGACTTTGAAAGGACCGTCGCCGCGAGGGTTGAGCTTGGACTTGCGGTGGTCTTTGAACCGCTCCTTGCGCAAGTGGACCCACACAAGGTCACCGGAGGCGAAAATGACACGGCGCCGTCCTTTGTTGGCGTGGTGCTCATAGTGGGAGGCACGGCGCTCGAGTTGTGCCCGGGTGCGCTCGTGGAGCACACGGATGAAATCAGCCCGCTTGGCACCTTGAGGATGCTCGTCAATGCCCAAGGGATGTGGCACCATGTCCAGGGGAGTGAGAGGATTGCGCCCATAGACTACCTCGAATGGCGTGAGCTTGGTCGCCGTATGCATGGACCTATTATACACAAACTCAACATACGAAAGTAAGTCTTTCCACTTGCGTGGGTTGGCCCTAAGGACGGCTCTAAGCAAGGCTCCTAAGGTACGGTTGGTAACCTCGGTTTGGCCATCCGTTTGGGGATGACAACTAGTGGAGAATAAGAGGTTGGTACCTAGTTTGCCCCACAAGGTCCTCCAAAAATGTCCCACAAACTTGGGGTCCCGATCCGACACTATAGTCCTAGGGATTCCATAGAGCTTGACAATGTGATCAAAGAAGAGGGAGGCAATCTCGGAGGCATTGTGAGTGGTTTTGCAAGCAATGAAATGTGCCATTTTAGAGAACCTATCAACCACTACAAAGATGAAATCCCTCCCCTTCTTAGAAGTTGGCAATCCGGTTATGAAGTTCATGGAGATGTCTTCCCAAGGGGCCGAAGGGATAGGCAAGGGGGTGTAGAGGCCATGGGGTTGAGTCCTAGAGTTGGCTTGATGGCAAGTAATGCAAGCCTTGCAAAACATGGTGACATGATGGGCCATTTTGGGCCAAAAAAAGTGCTCTCTAAGGGCTGCAAGGGTCTTGGCCACACCAAAGTGTCCACGGCCCTCATGGGCTTCCTTGATCAAGAGGTGCCTAATAGAAGAGCTCAGGATGCACAACTTGCCGGCTCAGTATAAGTATCCCTCATCCAGAAAATAACTTTCAAACTCACCTCTAAGGGAGCACTTCTCAACAATGGTGCTAAAGAAGGGGTCATGAGAATAAAGAGACTTAAGCATAGAAAAACCCAAGATCTTAGCATCAAGATGAGAAAGAAGGGCGTACCTCCGGGAGAGAGCATCGGCTACCACGTTGTCTTGCCCTTTCTTGTGCTTGACCACATATGGAAACGTCTCCATAAACTCGACCCACCTAGCATGGCGCCGACCAAGGTGAGCTTGGCTCTTCAAATAAGCAAGGGCCTCATGATCGGAGTGGATGATGAACTCCTTTGGCCACAAGTAATGTTGCCAAGTTTTGAGCACCCGGATCAAGGCATAGAGTTCCTTGTCATACGTGGGATAGTTGAGGGAGGCGCCCGAGAGTTTCTCACTAAAATAAGCAATAGGGCGGCGGTCTTGTAGAAGAAATCCTCCAATTCCAATGTTGGAGGCGTCACACTCCACCTCAAAGACTTTGGAGAAGTCGGGGAGTTGAAGAAGCGGGGCATTGCAAAGGCGCTCCTTAAGCAAAGTAAAGGCGGTTTCGTGCTTGTCCTTCCAAACAACTTCGGCACCTTTCTTGGTAAACTCGTGCAAGGGTGTTGCGATGGTGCTAAAGTCGCGGACGAAGCGCCTATAGAATCCGGCGAGGCCGAGGAAGGAGCGTACCATGGTGGCGGTTGTGGGACGTGGCCACTCCTTGATGGCGCACACCTTCTCATCATCGACGCGCAATCCATCCTTGCCCACCACATAGCCAAGGAAAGTGGGGGACGGGGCACAAAATGTGCACTTGGCAAGGTTGGCATAGAGCTTCTCCTTGCGTAGGCACTCAAAGACAGCCCGCAGGTGGGCCGTGTGATCCTCCAAGGTCTTGCTATAGATGAGGATTTTATCAAAGTAAACCACCACGAATTTGCCCATGTAAGCCCTCAAGACATGGTTCATGAGGCGCATGAATGTGCTCGGGGCGTTGGTGAGCCCAAATGGCATGACGAGCCACTCATATAAGCCATACTTCGTCTTGAAGGCGGTTTTCCACTCGTCACCTTCCCGCATGCGGATTTGATGATAACCACTTTTGAGATCCACCTTTGAGAAGATGGCACCATGAAGCTCGTCAAGCATATCATCAAGCCGCGGAATGGGGTGGCGGTATTTGACGGTGATTTGGTTGATAGCACGATCCATACACATCCGCCACGAGCCATCTTTCTTTGGCACAAGGAGCACCGGAACCGCACAAGGGCTAAGACTTTCCCGGACATCCCCTTATTGATGAGCTCTTGGACTTGCTTTTGGAGCTCGGCGGTCTCCTCGGGGCTAGCACGGTAGGCAGCCCGGTTGGGAAGTGAAGCTCCCGACACCAAGTCAATTTGATGCTCAATCCCGCATATCGGGGGCAGTCCAACCGGGAGCTCGTCCGGGGTGACGTCAGAGAACTCTGTCAATACGGCCATGATGCACGGTGGCAAAGAGGAGCCAACCTCCGTGGCAACTAGGCAATGACGTGGCACCAAGAGAAAGCAAGGGCGATGGCCTTGAAGCGCCGGAGTGAGGTGGCGGTTGCGGGCTAAAAGAAGGCGGGGCTCACATCGCCCTTGGAGAGTGGCCGAGGGGCTGCGCAAGGTGGTGGAGGGAGCCGCCGACACGGGCACCGTGTTGGGGGTGGCAGGGGTCGTGCCGGTGATGGCCGTGCCACGCGGTGGCTGGGCACCGGTGGCTGCGCGACCACCCTTGCCCGGGCATTGTGGCGCCGAGGCAGAGGACGCCGGAGATGCCGACTACCCGGGCGCCGCAAGTGGGTGTGCGGCTGCCGGACCGTTGGTGAGCGCGCCGGTAGGGTCGGGCACGCGCTCACCCTTGCCTTGGCGGTGGGGCACCAAAGCGCGAGTGGATTCCGGGGGCTCATTCACGGGCTGCGGTGTCGCGGTTGTGGCCATCTCCAAGGCTTTGAGGCGGTTGCGCTCCACTTGATCTTCAAGGATCTCTCGGGGGGACATAGGCAAAAGAGTGATCCGCTTCCCGCCATGGACAAACACATAGGTGTTGAAGAAACCATCATGTAGAACCTTTCGGTCAAATTGCCAAGGCCTACCTAGCAAAATGTGAGTAGCATCCATAGATATAACATCACATAATTTTTTATCAACATAATGCCCAATAGAGAAAGTGATATGGCATTGCCTTGATACCACATCACTTTTACCTTTGGATAGCCATTGAAGACATATGGTTGAGGGTGTGGAGTGGTAGAGAGGTTGAAATGTTTGACGACCCGCTCATTGACAATGTTGGCGCACGAGCCTCCATCCACGATCACGCTCAAGGAAGCGGAGCCCATGAGACATCTTGTGTGGAAAAGATTCTCCCATTGGTCCCTAATATCAACCTCCCGAACCGAAAGCACGCTGCGAGACACAAGGCTAAGGGGTATACCGGTTCCATGCTCAAGCGGACCATAATCAAAGGTCTCATACGAGTCGTCCTCGGCCTCCTCAAACGCGTCCGCAGCCGGGTTCTCCTCATCATCGTCAAAGGACTCGTAGCCGTTTTGGGAGGAGAACAAGACATGCTTGTTGTTTGGGCAATCCCGTTGGTAGTGCCCGCGGCCTCCACACTTGTAACACGCCCTATCGCTTGCCTTGTCCGGAGGAGGGCCTTGAGGGCGTGGGCCGGTGGCGGGGCCATGAGGAGGTTGAGTGGCACGCGCAGCCCCGGTGGACGCGGTCACGGGCGCGACGGGGCTGGGGCACGGCTGCGGTGTGGTGCGGCTGGCCGTAGGGGGGCCCAAATAAGGAGTTGGGTCACCGGAGAACCGAGAGGGCTGCCCACGAGCCCATGTGGCCTTCTTCTTCCGTTGGAGTTGATTGTATATCTCCATGGCCGTGTGGGTGAGAGCGTTGATGTCCCGGATTGGAAGTAGAATCAAAGGCTCACGGATGTCCACGTCAAGGCCACGGAGGAACATAGTGCGGAGAGAGGCGAGTGTTGTAGGCACGCCGGACTTGTGAATAAGCTCCTCGAGCTCGGCAAAGAACTCAAGCGGTGTGCGGGTGCCTTGGCGGGCAAGGGCGATCTGGAGGCGCATGTGCTCAAGGTAGTCCTCCGGCACGTACCGCTTGGTCATGGCGTAGATGAGTTGGTTCCACGCCTCAACCGGTGGTAAGCGGCGTCTCTCGCTCTCCTTGGTGAAGCGGAACCACCAAGCCCGAGCATGGCCCCAGAATTGGAGCGTGGCAATCTCGACCCGCTCGTAGTCCTCATATTGGCAATGGTTGAGGGCATACTCCGTGCTTTGCTTCCAATCAAGGAAGGTGGCCGCATCGTATTCGACGTGGAAGTGCTCGACTTGAACCTTGATCTCCCGGCGTTGGCCATAGTGTGGAACGGGCCCGACCGGGTCGCGGCGGGGAGCTTGCCCACGTCGTCGGAAGTTAGCCGGTGGAGGTGGGAGCCAATGTGGGTCACGGCGATCCAAAGGGCGCCGGTCATAGCCACGGTCACGTCCATAATGGCGGGGGAGCAAGTCGGCCAAGGGCTCCTCCTCAAACGGCTCGGGGAAGACCTCATCAAACACGTCGTCCTCCTCATAGGCCCCATAGGCCTCATCACCATCATCAAAGTCCTCATAATGGCCATACCCATAGTAGGGGTGGGGTAGGGCGTCGTCGGCGGGAGCCCGGGTGGTGCGGTGATAGTGCTCACTCTCAAAGGCGGCCGCAGATTGGTTCGGATGCCGGCCCGGCAGCGGCCGAGCATCATGACGGCCACGTGAGGTGGTGCACGCCGGAGGATGGCCATAGTAGCTCGGCTCCCGGGGTGGTGGTAAGCGGTCGGCGAGGGCCCGGCCCTCGGACGGTCGGGAGGGATACATGGGCATCTTGCCCCGAGCTTGCGCCGTGGAATCATGGTTGGCCTCGGCCGGGCTCCGGGATGAAGCGCCGATGTCGATGGACGTCTTGCCCCGAGCATGCACCGTGGAATTATGGTGGGCCTCGGCCGTGCTCCGGGATGAAGCGCCGGTATTGACGGCCCCGGGCTGCGGTGGTTCTATGCTTGGCGCAGTGGGCTGAAAACTGGGGGCGATGGTGGCCAAGCTAAGCTCGAGGGCAGCAATGCGGGCGTTGGCAGCCTCCTTCTCACGGCTGAGCGTATCAACTTCAAGGTGGGCTACGCGCAAGGCCTCGGCGGCTGCCTCCTTGGCTTGGTTTTCCTCGGCGAGCCTAGCCGCAAAGGAGGTAGGAGAGAGCGTGGGTGATGAGCTCCGAGTGTCGGGATCCACGTGATCCGCCATGTGTGAATTCACCTACAAGAGATCACAAGGAACACAAAGTAAACAATTCCCAAGGAACAAGCAAAATAGGTAAAATGAACAAGTCTAGGAAATGAAATGAGAGACACAAGCAAGCTCAATGCAAAGGCTCAAACAAGGGAAGACAAGGGAGGGTATTGCATGTAACTTGACAAATGGGAGAAACCCAAGACACCTTCTAACCAAGCCAATGTATATACCTCAAGCTAATATAAATAAAGGAACCAAAGGGTAACTTAGGATGGCAAGCTCAATGGGAGAGCAATTCGGCCAACCTATGGGTCCACTCAAGAGGGTGAAATAGATATGGAAAAGGAGAGAGGAACATGGAGAGAAGGGCTTAGTGGCCCAAGTTGCCGAGTGAGGGTGAGAGAGCCCACCAAGGGTTGTGGAACCAAACCGAAAGAAAGAAAAGAAAAGAAGCTTGACCTTCACTTTGCCCTTCTTGTTTTTTTTTTTGAATTCGGTTCTTCTTCTTTTTTTCTTCTTTTTTTTTTTTTGTTTTTTTTTTGGTCTCTTGCCTTTTGTTTTGACCTCTTGAAAATATGTATGGCTTTTTCTTAGGCAAAGGAAGCAAAGACTAGCAAGACTTAGTGTGTTGATGCAAGGAGTGGAACCACAACACTTTTTTTTTGTAATGAAGGCAACAAGGGATGCAGATTTTTCTTTGTTTAGAATTGCCAAGTCACCGTGTAGTGGTGTGACTAGGCCTAAGAAGAGAAGAGGAAGAGGGCCCCTTGCCACATCATAATTTCAGCCCCTCTAAATAAAACTCCACTAAGATTGTCCTCCAATACCTCCCACTAACCCATCATCATAAGGTACTAGTTGGTCTTTACCTAAAATAGCCAAGGGAGACAAATAGTACTTGGAGAAGGTAGAGAAGGCCTCCCAAGGACAAAGTACATGCAAGGGACAAAAGGACAAGGGGGACCACAAGTACACAATTCAAACAAGGGCAAGCAAGCAAGGGAGGGGGGGGGGGGAGTTCGGCTGGTAGGGGCTGTTGGGTGGCAGATGGGGTGGTGGTGGTCGGAGCTAGGGCGGCAGAGGGGGTTTTCCGGCGGCCGGAGGTGGTGGAGGTCGCCGGAGATGGATTTTTTTTCCGGGTTTTTGTAAGGGAAGCTAGGGAGAACTAATCTAAACATGAAAATAGCATGGAAAACATGAATGAACACATGGAAACAAGAGAAAATCTGAGCATGCAAACTACTCAACACAAGAAGAACAAGAAAAAAAATTATAGCTAGCAAGGGCAACAAAGAGCAAAACACATGGAAACATGGAAGCAACACAAGAGAACATACTAGCTATGAACATGAATCATTAAAAACGAAATTTTAAAGGGAGAAGATGACTTAGCTTGGGCACTTGGCTCTTGATACCAATTGATGAGAAACAACCCTCCAAAGGTGAGGCTTTGCTTCTCCTTAAGCTAGATCTAGCCCAAGTCCTTCTCCTCCTTCCTAAGCTTGAGAACCCTTGAATGGCACGTGAAGATGGTGTTGGTTCGCCGGAAAGTGGGGCCGAGCAACCAAGGGGATGGTGGCTCCGGTGAATTCCAAGGAAGCCCTCCTTGGGGGATTCCTTGGCCGAGAAGAACAAAGCCCAAGTGTTTTTTTTGTGGATTCGAAAATATGCTTAAGGGATTGATGAGAGATTGAGAGGAGAGAGATTTGAATGCTTGAACTGATAGAAGTAAGTGGAGGCCTTAAGGAGATATACTCAACCTAAGGGAAATATTCCACTTCTATATTCTTCAACTAAATGAAAAGGAAGACAACATAAGTTTATATAGTCTAGGGGATTAGGAGCCCATATGCAAATGGTTCCACACATCCACAAAAGCAAAGCAAGACATAAAAACAAGTAGCAAAAGGGAGTAACACGCAAGAGAAAAGCAAGGCTCGGCAGGTCCTGACCGTGTCAGG
Organism: Rheum nobile; assembly: GCA_027886185.1. Lineage (NCBI taxonomy): Eukaryota > Viridiplantae > Streptophyta > Magnoliopsida > Caryophyllales > Polygonaceae > Rheum > Rheum nobile. The sequence continues at coordinate 206,728 of WOAB01000913.1, forward strand.
CATTGTTGCCCTGACTCGGCCCAAGACTCGGCCGAGTCTTGGACCGTGTCAGGGTCTGCTTCCTCTTGGTGGTTGTCGTGCGCCTTGGTGCCTTGGAGTCAAATCCGGTGGCTTGATTGTCGTGGCATCGAGGCGTCGACGTCTTCATCACTCCGAGAGGGTCCACACGAGTAGGGGCGGACTTTGGGTCGGAGGCTCTTTGGTGGCTGATTCCTTGAATGCCCGGTGGACTAAGGCGGTGATGGATTGGGCCATGGATCGGGCCCGGGCCCTAGTCTCCGGGCCTTGAGGCTTGTTGTTGAGGAGTGGTTGGCACTCATCAGAGGGGGCAAGGGTCCGACCAACCTCTCTGCAGGGTACCGGCCAAGCACAAGTGGAAAACCAAGTGGGAGATTGGATGAGATTGTACGTGGAGGGATAAGTTTGCCCACGGATAAGATTTGGTATGGGTTTTAAACCCCGGAAATTATATGTTTGTATCCAAACAAATATTCTAAGTCCCGAAAATATATCGAATGTATTTGATACCACTCAGGGAATTATTTCGGAGATCATGGAAGTTACGGAAAATCCGAACTCCACTGAAAGCGAAATAATTACTGAACGAAAGTTGGGAAAAATTACCCAAATATCCTTATTAAAAATTGAGGGATATTACATTATTGCACGTAATCAAATGATATTTCAAGGATATGAGGACGGTTAACTTGCATGTCAAAGCAACAACTCTCGATAGTGAACTTCTGAAGTTTTGTTCTAAGTAATTTGTAAGAATTGTGTTAAGCATCTTTGTAAGAGATTTTGCTCAAGTAATCACCCCAGGAAAATTGGTTGAACTCAGAAAAACCCGGCCTAGTATCAAAAGGGATGGCCAAGAGAAAGATTGAGTCAACATAAAAAGGGGAACAAATCAGTTTATAAGCTCCAAAGTAGTGAAAGACAAGTGTAAGTTGTTTGATTTGTAAGGGTACTTAGTACCTTCCTTGAACTTCAATTGCTTGCTGCAACAACTCAAACCTTTTTAAGGGATACATTAGCCTCTTTTACTCCACAAACACCTGAGCTCGTAACCTCTCGATTAAGCTTGTTTGTTTTGATTGCTTTGCTTCTTAACTCATAGTTAAAGGACCCGTACTTGTGTGGGATCCATTGACAAGGTTGCTCGAGTTTGGTTTGTGTTTGTTGCTTGTGATTGCAGCTAAGTAAACACTATGGGGGATCAAGAAAGGAACAAGCACAAGGGTATCACCATCACTGACCAACCCCCTACCCCTCCTATTACTATGGAGACTTTGTTCAACGCTATACAAGGTCTCAAAGTGGAAACTGATGAGAGGATGCGTGAGCATCAACATGAGATGCTAGCATTCATGAGGACCGTGGAGGCTAGACTTGAGTCTTCCAACCAAGAAGGCCGTCGAAGTGGTGCACAAGGAGGAGACGAAGCCTTCCACTCGGCTCACATAGATGGAGAGCAATCTGACCCTATGAGAAGGGAATTGTCTTTCCCATCTCTACAAGGAATTGTGTCTTCACAAGTTCCTTTGGTCGCCACCACAAGAGTTGAGCAAGGTATGAGTTCTGGCTATACACCTCCTAATGTTACTCAATCCACTATGTTTCCTCCTTTGCGGCCTAACTATGCAAGTCAAGATGTGAGGAATAACTACTTGGAGAGGCAAGACACTCATGTGCCTCAAGGCACCTATGGCCAACCCCGGCACCAAGCGCCACTCATGCAGCCGAGAAGGAATGTGCAAGGAAGAGGATTTGGCCGAGGGCATCCGACGCCATATCAAGCACAAAGGAATCACTATGATTATGAGCAAGAGAGGGGCCGTATGCCTAATGTCAAGTTGGAGGTGCAGCCATTTGGGAGCTCAACTGACCCGGAAGCCTACATTGATTGGGAAAATAAAACCGAGCAAGTGTTTTATTTCTACCAATACTCCGAGGATCAAAAGATTGCTATTTCTAGTATCAAGTTTGAGGGGTTTGCCGATCAATGGTGGCTGGAGGACAAGGAAGAGAGAGCCTACGCCGGCATCCCTCATATTGACACTTGGGATGAGCTCAAGACCGCCCTTAGGATCAGATTTGTGCCTGAGGACTACTCAGCCCGTGTCCATGGTAGATTGGAGCAATTGAGGCAAGGAACCAAGACCCCCGATGAGTACTACAAAGAGCTCAAGACTCTCATCTATAGATCGGGCCTAAGGTTCCCGGATGGGTATGTTATCTCTAAGTTCATTGAAAATTAAATGATGATCTTAAAGCTATAGTGAACATGCAGCATTTTGTTAGAGGAACATCCATGGAAGAAGTTCTCCATTACACTAACCAATGTGTATAAGAACTTGCCCCAAAAGAAGGGTCCACCTTCTAGTTCAAGGCTGTGGCAAAGCTCAAAGCCGTGGCAAAGCTCTAGCCCTAGCTCATCCAACTACCCTCCCCGACGCCAAGAGCCTAGGCAAGATGATAGCGAACGGACCCCACAGGCGAAACCCACAGGCCCGTGGGAACCCACCCATGATTAGTGAGTGGACCCCACACGCGAAACCTGCTTTAGGGCCCCTGGGAACCCACCCGACTATCAGGACTATAGTCCGTGACCCCAACCCATCACCTGTTGGCCCATACCCAAGGCTCAATTGGTAACAAGTGGCCTATCCGCTGCTTGTTAAAGGGAGGTTGAGGGTTCGATTCCCCCCTCCAACAACCTGCTTGGTTGGTGTCTGCCTTGTGATGCGGGAGCATCCGAGGCTTCACCTAAGGTGCACACAAGGGAAGATGGTCCACTCACAAGAGCTCAAGCCAAGCGCATGCAAGAGGAGCTAGAGAACTTAGCAAGTCTTCATGTCTCAAGGGCACCCGCCCTAGTTGAGGACTTCACCGAGCCTATGCTAAGGACCTTGGTGACCTTTCAAGCCAAGCCATTTGAGGAAGAATGAGGGCCGTGTGGGCCAGCTGAAACATTGCCTTCTTTGCGTTGTTTAAGTGTATTTTAAGATTACTTTTAGGATGCTTTAACTTGGGCCTTTTTGGGCTTGTTTGGGCCGACTCCCCTAGGAGTATTTAAGGCCAAAATTGTTGTATTCCAAGGCAGATTTCAGTTATCAAAGAAGAGATTTTCGGTTTCCCCTCAAGGGAAGATGAGAGCTCTCAAGGAGAGGCTTCTCAAGTGTTGATTCGGAAAGCTTGGCTGACTTGCGTTGTGTCAATCTCCTCCATAGGGTTGGTGCTCGTAGGCTTCACTTGCCTACTTCTCGTGCTCTTTGGATCCGTCCATCGTTGTGTGAGATTGTAGAAGGAAGGGTTGTTTTGTCATTTGGTTTGGTTCTTGGAGACCATCGAGCTCCTTGGGTCTCTCCATTGTTCAACTCGGTTCTCCCTATATCCCGTCTTGTTTATCTTGTTCATTTCAGTTTTCTAACTTCTTGTGTTGTTTCTTCTCTTCTTCTCCCTCAATCGAGTATTTGGCGTCAAGATCGGGCCATTCGCGGCTTACCCCGCATCAAAGTGGTATCAAAGCTCCGGTTCGACGCCAAGCCACCACCTCAGCCGAGCCACCTTTCGGTTAGCTCCTTTGAGTCTTCTTTCCATTTCTTGTGTTTCATCTCTTGTGTTTTTCTTGCTTTGTTGTTTCTAGTTTGTCTTGCTTGTGCTTGTTACCACCACCATCTCAGCCACCACCACCCAAACCGCCGCACCACAAAAGCCAGCTCCAAGCCCACAAAAACGCCAGCCCTAACCCCAAAAACAAAAAAAAAACAATTTTTTTTTCCTCCGGCGACCGGAACACCCTTTCGCCGCCTTGTCTGCCGCCGTGCCACCACCTAGCAACACCTAGCCCACCACCACAGAGCCCCCCCAGCCGGCCATGCCTTGCTTGTTTGAATATTGAAACTTAACTTGTGCATGTGATTTGGAGCATTTTTGGCAAAGGAACATATTGCTTTCTTTCTAGTCCATTTTGATTGTCTTAGGAAGATTGGGAAAGTGCCAAAATCAGCCCCTTAGCAGCCTTGTTTGGGGTAGTGTGTTGAAAGCTACCTATTGACATTAGTGGCAAAGGATCCAAACTTCTTTCCCTCTTCCACATTTCGGCCACACCACCCCCCCCCCCCCTTATTCCTACAAATCAGCCTTTGCTTCAAGAAGTCAAAGTCAAGTGAAAAGAAAGAGCAGCCCATATATATTGTCTATTTTGCTGCTGCACAGATTTACAAAAAAAAAAAACAGGAAAGAAAAGAAAAGGAAATCAAAAAAGAAAAGAAAGAAAAACAAAGTAAAAAAAAACAGAGAATGCATGCATGCAGCCTTGTACGTGATTGTGTTGGTGCTCTTTCCTTGATATCTCCAAGTGTTTGTTGATCTCTACAAGCCCCATCCCAAGCTTGATATCCTACTCACCTTGCCTAAACACATTTCATATCATTGGCAATTGTTCACAAGTCCATGAGTATTGGTAATGCAAGCTAGTTATGACATTGCTTTGATTGAGTCTCCTAAACACTTTCCTTGTGATGTGATCCGAGCCCACTTGGGTCCGCCTTCCCATGGTCTGCCTCGATCGGCGGTCTGACCCAGCGGCCCAGTCCACAGTCTGCCTCAATCGGCGGTCTGACCGCTGGTGCCCTGATCACAGAGCCTGCAGCCCCTGCACCCCAACCTGGAGGGAGGCTTGCGCCTTTTAATCCTCCAGGATGTTGGTGGGGGGACTCGAACCCCCGACCCTTTGATATGAGGGCAGTGGAAACATCAATTTTTATTTGGGTATATATGGTATCTCTTTATTCTTCGTGATATTGACCACATTTCTGATCCCTATTTGCATTTTAGTGGGTTGGTCTGGTATGAGAAGTTATGGGAAAGAGTATATTACAGCATCTCTAATTCGTGAATTTCTAATGATCGCCATGTTCTGCATGCTGGATCCTCTACTATTATATGTTTTTCCCGAAATCGTGCCAATCCCTATGTTGTGCGGAGCTGAGCATCTTCTATTCGCTAGGATAAAGCTTTTCCTCTACAGGGGCCTTGTGCAGTAAACCCCCTACGGGTGGTCATCCATCGTCGTAAAGTAGTCTCCGCAAAGCTTTCGGGAAGAGGGGTAGTCTTGTGCGTAAGCATAGCATTTCTGGTCGAACCCGCCCAACTTAACTAAGAAGAACCGAACCTGATAGACACATATTTTTCCTTTTTGGGGAGGGTACTCTGAGCAGTGGGTACCTTGTAGGACCTCGACTCGCCTACTCGGGTCTTGTATGAATATGCAAGAAGGGGTGCTTCTAGGTGTGTGTAGGAGTTGTGTTTGTTCGCGAGAATGGATTCCTCGTCAAGTCAGTTTAGAGGGTGTGGACACACTTGCGCGAATTCAGGTAACGGCTACAAGGAAGAAATCGAAAGGAAACTGTACCCGACCAGGGATGAACGTAAACTCGTAAGCTACCGAGGGTAGGGATAATCGTCCGGGTCTTATTGTGAAACAAAAAAGCCGCCCCGCCACAGCATGCGGGTTGCTTCCTCTGTCGTCGCCGGGGAGCTCTTGGCGAGGAGACCTTAGGATAAGTTGCTAAAACAAAGGGGAGGATCGACCCGTTCAGTAGAATTTTGAAGAAAGACTGTTGGCATCAGGTGGAGACATTCTTTTCTTTGGCCCCCTTCAAAAAAGAAATACGGGTAGGGTAGAGCTGGGCAGAGGGTTGGAGAATCAGGTAAGGTCCTTTAAGATTCAGATAAGAAAAGAGTTCCAAACCTTTATGCTTCGTACAAGTGCTGCGTACAAGTTCCGGCCAGGATGATTGGGAAAGATCAAACAAACCAATTTGAACCGCTCACATCATAGTAGTAGCGTAAAGGCCGTAAGTCGGGGAGCGGCCATAACATAAGGCTATTACACATCTCTCTATATCCATAGATATCTAGAGAGAGAGATCCGCTGCGTGAGCAACCCGACTGTGCGTTACATGTGCTCTACAGGCCGTACTCCATCTTTCTTCCCAACGAGCCCATTTTTTTGAAGACGGGCCGGTTCGAAAGGCATGGGTTTCAGTATGGCTCCAGATAGGGCCCCCTCACTAGTCCAGCTAGGTAGTGAGCGCTTCTTTCCGGCGAGAAGCAGGCTGGGCCAATTTCGCGGGCATCTCCCGCAACGCAAGCAACATTGTTCGCCACTACCCGAAAAGAAAAAGATTCGAGAGTCCAGGCTGAAAATACATGCATAGATAGTGATCTAATGACAAGGGCCGACGACGGAAGCTCGGGACGGAGCCGTATGATGTGGAAATCTCACGTACGGTTCCCTGAGAAGGGAGTGGCTACCTACTAGAGCTTCGGCCAACCAAACCACCACCGGTCAATTCCGCTTTGGGGCCACCCCTTACTCTACCATTATTATAGGGGTATGGGGTTCGAGACAAAGAAAGATCAAGGCAGCATATCAGTTTTTCCTTTATACTTTACTTGGATATGTTTTTATGCTATTAGCTATTCTGTTGATTCTTCTCCAAACAGGAACCACCGATTTACAAATCTCATTAACCACAGAATTTAGTGAGCGGCGCCAAATCTTTTTATGGATTGCTTTTTCGCCTATTTCGTTGTCAAAGTGCCTATGGTACCAGTTCATATTTGGTTACCCGAAGCTCATGTAGAGGCACCTACGGCAGGATCCGTCATCTTGGCAGGAATTCTTTTAAAATTGGGAACTTACGGGTTTTTAAGATTTTCAATACCCATGTTTCCTGAAGCGACACTTCGTTCCACTCCTTTCATTTATACTCTAAGTGCGATTGCTATAATATATACTTCCTCGACCACTTCAAGACAGATCGATCTTAAGAAGATCATTGCTTACTCCTCAGTAGCCCATATGAATTTTGTGACTATTGGTATGTTTAGTTGGGCGGCGGCCGTTAGGTCACCTATTTTTAGTTATGAACACACAAGGCAGGGCCAAAACATGTGTGCCGGGCGTGCGACCCATCAACCTACTAGCAATGGGGGAGAAAACATAGCATGTCGCAACAAAAGCATAATTCAAGGCATCAGCAAAACACTGCCGTCTGTTCCAAAAACAAAAGCCCCTTAGCGCCCCGGGACGGGAGTGGGGGACGGCCCTACGCGCAGGCAAAAGTAGCACCGACTCTACGAAGTCAGAATCAAATCTTTCTGTTGGCTTTCCCAATTCACGAATGAATAAGAATTCAAGGGCGCTCCGCCTATTTTTTTCTATTGATGAGACAGCTATCTATTCTTGATCCATCAGATACATATCGATTTCTTTCTGATGGAGTCTACATCGTACGTAGAGCGCCGAAGCGCTTTTTGGTCCATCTCAGTTCTCTTATCCATCGGTCCAATGCACTAGGCTCATTTCATGGAGGGAAAAGCCAAAATAGAGTTGTGTTGTTGTTGTTCGCTGCCTCGACGCATTCCCTTCTCTCCCCGGCATCGTCCCACACAGAAAGAAAGAGCGCAGAGCCCCGGCCGGACCAGTAGGTCCGCTAACGTAAAGCGAGGAGTTGAGCCTGAACTGGCGAACCGAAGTCACTTTCGGAACCATACTTCCTAAAGCTAACACGTGTCTAGTCCAGCGAGAACACGCAGCGCAAACGAACGTGAGATGCTATACCGAATCAATCCCCCGCTGGCCATCGAGGACCGAGTGGTAAGGCCATGATCTGTAGGGGAACGGATCACTCATTCTTCCATTGGGGACAGGTGCACAAACGACAACTCCAAACGTCACACATCCGCCGCCTATCCACCGTTTAGGTGGCACCAGCGAGATCCAGCTAAGATAAGGAACTTCGTGTCGTGGCTGCTCCACTCCGCTGCGGTCTCATGAACTGAACTTCGTTGCCTTCCCGCGCGCGAAGCGAATGGGCGCTGTGCCGTGGGTCAGTTTCGGGGCGGGGGGCAAAGAGAGAGCAGAAGAATGATTCATTTGGATCAACGAGCTTTTCAGCCCCAAAACTAAGAATTAATGGAATGTATGTCTATCCATAAACATCTATTCTATCTGTATATCTAAGGGATCTCTCTATACATATAAAAGTTTTTTATTGCATGATATGATCGCCTAGCCGTAGCCGCATATCAGATGCGCTCAATATGCAGGATTTCTGTTGGATCAGATCTTTTGCTTTGACGGAAGCTTTTGGACTAGAGAAAATCTAAGCCTTCGCGCAAGCAAGCGCGAGAGAAGCAAGCAAAGTAGAAGCTTTGCCAGAAGCAAGACGAGGCTGGGAAGACAATCGGGACCTACTTTGATTCAAAAAAAGAAAGGCGAAGGGTGGTCGTAGATCAGTAGATTGAGTTGCGCGAAAGCCGTTGCCCTAACGCCCTTTTCTTGCTTGCTGGCAAACGGCTTTCTATCATAGTTGCAAGGGTTCCAAACCTTACCCACTTAAGTACCAAACAAAGGCTGCTTTCGTTCGTTAAGGAGGCTGTTCACTACAAGCTATCCGCACTGTCTTAGATTGAACGTCGACTTATTGCCGTTCAATCTCTAAGGCGGGTTTCCGCTGAGAATGGAATAGTGTTCGTGTCCAAAGGTGAACAAAGCCCTAGCTTCTAGAGTTCACTGCTTTTTCCAGGCCGGATAAGGGCTTATACTGCTCGCCTTTGTTTGATATGTTCATTCAGTACCAATACAAACTACAACTACACAAAAGTGGAAGGGCCACTATAAAAGCTAGAAGTAGCCTTTAGTAGAGTAGTCAGCCTAACCAAAGCATCACGACAACTTATCTACTCCAATATTTCTCAGCTCAACTTGACGTAAACCCTTATGAATGAATGGAATCTTAAGTAGGGGGCCTGCTCGCCTACCAATCAAAGAGGCTGAGAGTAAGCGTAAGCTCGAACTTCGAGCTTACCTTCATTCGCTTCGCGGGAGCCGCACAACACATAGCTGGAAGTCAGAGGGCCCATACTACCTGCCTAACCCTTCGCTCTAAGGGACCGTAGACCGAAAACCGCCTTCTAAACCACCCCATTCATCCAAAAGGGAAGGGGCCTATGTATTTGCATGACTTCTGTAGATTTTACCCTATCTACACCTGGAGCCAATCCCCTAGCGGTCCTGCCACCACGCCGGGGGAGCTCATGTGGAACCTTTTCTTTCTAGCGTAAGAGCGGTGAAACATTACAAAATATGAAGAAAAGATTCATTCTCTTCTTTTTCTTTCTCGAGGGGAAAGAGAAATAGGGTCTTATGGAGGGAGGCGGCCGTTAGGCCGAGCGCATTTATCAAAATCCTCCACTGCATCCAAGATCACAAGTAGAACGCTAAGCAGGGGCGTGAAGGCAGCGAGCTCCGCAACAAAAGCGAAGCGAGCCTCTCTCTATAAAGCCCTATTAGTAAAGCTTGAAAGTCGTTGCCCTAACACGCATCCCTTTTTCAGCTGGCTGAAAAGTGCTAGTTGTAGCGCGCTAGCGTCCCTATAGAGTAAGGCTCTTTTGTGGAGTCGCACTCTACGAGCCTTGTCTTCCTTCCAACCACTAGCTTCCGTTTCTTGTTCCGGTCCGACAACGAGGACGCTGCCCTTCTCCTGCCGTGGTCCGGCCCATGGGAATTTCTTACCTCATCCCCTCCATTGCTCAGTGCTCCTAGCTGCTTCGCTGGGCTTTACCCGTCCCCGGCGTGGACGCGGGCTTCTATAAGAGAATGAGAAGCTCTCAACACAAGAAAAGGCGAACCGTGCGGAGCCCACCCGTGTTCGTTTTCTGCCGCCACTGGCCGGCCGCTGGGGAAAGACAGCCCGGCCCCTTCTCGGGAAAGGGGAAAGGCTGGGGCCTACCTATCCCGATAGGACTCCATAAAGGCAACGAAGTTGAGAAGTTCCATATTGTCGAGCCGAAGGGCTTCTGTACGTGATCGTAGTATGTCACGTCGTCTCGTCTCCGCTGCATCGAATAGTACCTATGCACTATGTTCCGGTTCACTGATAAGGAAGATAGAGTTGGGGTGGGAGTCTACGATATGAGACTAAAGTATGACCCGAGGAGATACATGCTAACTATGGGTAGGAACATGAAGCCTTATTTAAAGAATTTCGGGAGGTTACAGATCTCTTATACTACCCATCGATAGACAGAGCGGAACGACCAGAAAAAGAAGTGAAGTTAGAAAGCCGTATGATAGGCGGTAACTATCTTGTACGGTTCGGAGGGTAATCGGCGTACTCCGATCAGTGGGGGGGGGGGAATCTTTGGCTCTATCGAACATACAGGGAATTGGAGGTAGCATTCTACCGATGTCAAGTCATGGACTGGTTTCTTCAGCCCTTTTTCTATGTGTTGGTGTTCTATATGACCGACATAAGACTCGACTTGTTAGATATTATGGAGGTTTAGTGAGCACCATGCCGAATCTCTCTACCATTTTCTTCTCTTTCACTTTGGCCAATATGAGTTCACCTGGTACTAGCAGCTTTATCGAGGAATTTCTCATCTTAGTAGGAGCTTTCCAAAGAAATAGTTTAGTAGCCACATTAGCCGCGCTTGGGATGATTTTAGGCGGGGCGTATTCCCTTTGGCTATATAATCGTGCGGTTTCTGGAAATTTAAAACCTGATTTCCTCCATAAATTCTCCGATCCAAATGGAAGAGAAGTTTTCATATTTATACCTTTTCTTGTTGGAGGGGCGACCGTCCGTTAAACTACCAAAGAAAAAAGGGTAAACCAATGTGATCATGATATTGTAGGTGCTTGCGTTGGTTTGGGTGGCATAGCCCGTTGCAGAAGTCCCCTCTTTTTTGAACCATTTCTTTAGTCTTTAGGGACTTGACTTGACTAATAAAATAAGGCTAGCACAGGGGCCTTTTTTGGCTAAGCCGTATCTTGTTGGGTGGGACCGAGAGAAAGAAAGGACGGAGGGCAACCATGCATGGTACTTCTCGACCCTGTCTCCGAGGGATAGTTGAACGGGCAACTCATGAATGCTGCCAGGTCAAACGAGCCGATAACTCGAACGTGTTCGGTCTGTTTTTGAGCAAGAATCACAGTGTTACCTTACCTTCACCATGATACGGACTCCAAGTTCTTATGGCAGAGCACGAGGATTGATGGACATCAATATGATGATGAGAATAGAAACCAGAAGCACGACCAGAGTCTTCGTGGTCCAAGATAAGAAAACAATCAATAACAGTAACGTAAGCATGAGACTTTTTGGTAGTACCGGTGAACCAGATGGCCGCGGCGATAGAATCTGGGATGGAGGACTCGTAGTATCTCTCTAGATCTGGCAAAAGCAAAAGACCCCCTAACGTAATTCGAATGGAGGCTGACTGTTGATCCCACTCTGGCCTCGCAGGGCGGCCCCCTGCGGTTGCGAGCTAGAGCTGCCATAGCTTATGGCTAGAGCAATGGGAGGGGGCCCAAACAGAGAGAAAAGTAAGAGTAAGGATAACGAGCGCTCCGCCCGCCAAGCGGGCGGCAGGAGCAGCGGGCAAGTGCTTGGTAGGCTAAGAGCCCAGTGAACCGGGCAGAGCACTCGACGAAAGGAACTGAGCAAGTACGAGAAATTGGCCATGCTCTGCTTTCAAGCAAGGTGACCTCCTGTTAAGGAGGTCAAACCAAGGACCTATGGAAGTCTGGGCTCATCCCCGATCAATATTGGATCAAACAATAGGAGGCCGTAGCACTGACCTCTTTTTTATTGATTCAATACAATAGGGGAAAAGATCGTACAGTTCCCTACCGAGACAGCAGAAACTCTCAACGGGTCTTCTGTGCGCTGGGCATATTTCTTCCGTGTGTCTTTCTCGTGGCGGGAACAGAACAACAAGGAAAGACCCGGCCGACCTGCCCAGGTCGCCTTGGCGAGCTTTATTTAAGAGAGAATGGGGAGTGAATCGAAAGGCTTCCGTTTCCGTTCTTTTTTTTAACCAAACCTCTTCGTAGTTGGGAAGAGAGAAGGAGTCTAAATCAATGGACATTAATGAACCATCATTGATGGACGTTGCACATGACACAATCAATTCGACTCAAGGTCCGGCGCTAATAGAAGTTGCTTACTCTCCTAGTAGCGAAGGAAAAGGGCAGGGCTTTTCCCGTAGTAATAGTGGGCGGGTCTCATGAGATCTATGCCGGCCGCCGGAATCAAACGAAGGTCGAAAGACCATTCGATTCATTAAGGGGCATAGATCTAGGCCTATTTGTTTGGTCAATCACCAAAGGCTGGGGGGGAACCACTATAGTTTTTATGCCTCGATTCTTTTGCATAGTCCGGGGCCGGCCGCAGCAGAGCAGCGGGGCATAGCGGCGCCCTCGCCTGGCACCATTCCCGGACCTAGCAGCAAGCAGACGGGCGGGCCGTGCCTGAATTTAGATCGGACCAGACTTTTCTTTGTTTGAGCTGCTCCCACGCACACAGAGCGGAAGATCTCAGTTGTCCTGGACTGGGCAAGTATGTAGAGATCTTCGTGGGACCGTGGAGGGAGTCTCAATTTTCTTAGAACCTTATCGCATCACGCACGGAGATCTTTCCATTGATAGATAAGAGGGCTCCCCCGTTGAACAAACTCTTAAAGGTTGGGTTATTACCTGCCTCTACGGAAGAGGTGTACTTTGTACCGTCCGGAGGTCATATAGATCGGAACCCGAAGCGATAAGAACGAAAGGGTTGGTGTGGCCACAGATACAACTACTGGCACTTCAAAAGGCTTAGATTTTAAGGGCGCTACTGAAAGCTTTTTTTATTTAGGTCGTCTAAGAGGTGTAAGCCTCGAAAGACTTTGGTACTTCGGTAGAGCGAGCAGCCCTTAAACAAAAAAAGATTTACAATACCTTCCCCTATTTCTTCATCTCATTCTTTATTTGGCCCGCTTCAAACAAAATGAGAAAAGGGGAGAGGGTGGTCGTAGATCAGGATTCGAAGTCACTACGAAAAGGTCGGTCAATGGCATAGCTCTTTCTTTCCCCGGTCTCCTTTCGAAGGAAAGGCCTTCGCATTCCTAATCTAGTAGGGTCGGGCAGCTTTGTTTGCCCTAGCTTGGCGAATCGCATCCCCGCGCAGCGCAACGACATTCTTTGTGCGTTGCACTCTTTACCGTTCTCGCTCAGTGTTTGCAACGGCTGGGAAGGCAGTCGTAGAAGCGAAGCCTATCACCACGCCGACAATCAAATACGAGATTGGGCCCCTTCTCAAAGATTTGATGGAATGGCCCACCCCACCCAAGAGCGCTTATGTCATATGGGAACTCATTGATGGAAACAATCCTTATGGTTTTTATATCCGGTAGGAATAATAAGAATCAAAGTCCAGGTTGGTTGGTGAGCCTAGTGATAGGAGACTATCTAGCTTGGTTCGGAGAGCACTTGTTGGGTTAAAGATTTTTTTGCTAGATGTTACGGCCTAAATGCTGAACTATTGACTCTACTTGTTCGGATGGGTGTTCACCCCAAAGTGTTCCCGGACCGCATGCATACATCCGTAAGTAGCTTAGTGCAACATGGCAAATTTCATTGAGAGGAATCAACAAAGAAAAGAAAAATAGGTCAACATCTTAATGTGTATTTGAAAGATTGTCCTCGGGCTGAAGAGTGTCCATATGAGTTCGTTGAGGTGTCTACACAGGCCCGTGGTCTTCTTTTCTATTCTGTCGGGAGTTCGGCCACCTAAGTAGAACGAAAATGAAGAAAAAAAGGGGGGGCCAGAAGCTTCGCTTCCGGTAGTTTGCTGACTCTCCAGTGAGTGAAGTGAAGGACTCTCGCCTCACCCGCCCGTTTGACTTATGGCACCATCGACTTGCTTTTCAACCTAAGCTATATTCACCTTTATGTTAGGTAGCCTCCTCACTAAAGACAAGTAAGAGCTAGCTTGCATTGAGAATGAGGGTCCCTCCGAAGGATAGTCCTTCGGATACCTTATGATGAGAAACAACCCTCCAAAGGTGTGGCTTTGTTCCTCTAGAAGCTAGATCTAGACCAAGGGGAACCTTCTTCTCCTTCCTAAGCTTGGGAGTCTTCCAAATGGCGCATCCTTGTCATGGTGGCGGCCGAACTCATAGCCAACCGTAGGCCTATGGATGGAGCGGCGGTAAGGATACCCAAAGCGGCGGCCGTCGACATCCATGGGATCCTCCATTTGTAGACTCACCTACAAGAGGGCCACAAGCAAACCAAGTAAACAATTCACAAGGCACAAGGAAAGTAACTTATAAAAGACAAACAAAGGAAAAGAGACTAAGACATAGGCAAAAACAAAGTCAATGGCTCAAGCAAGGGGTGACAAGGAAAAGCATGATATGTAACTTGCCAATTGGGAGTGTGACCAATGCACCTTCAAACCAAGCCAACTTGTATTCCTTAGGCTAAGTGGATAAAAGGCCAAAGTGCAACATAGGAAGACAAGGTCAAGGTGAAGGCAAAACGACCACCCTATGGGCCCCAAAGGCACGAATTGACAATGGCAAAGGCTAGACGAACATGAAGAGAAGGGCTTAGTGGCCCAAGTTGCCGAGTGAGGGTGAAAGAGCTCACCAAGGGTTGTGGCCCAAACCGAAAGAAGAGAAGAAACTTGACCTTCCCTTTGCTTTGTTTTCTCAATTTTTTTTTTGATTGGGTCCTTTGCCTTTTGTTTGGACCTCTTGTAATAAGCTTGGCTTTTTCTAGTGCAAAGGGAAGTAAGCCTAAGGTGATGGTGTTTGAATTCAAGGAATGGACCACAACACTTTTTTTTTTGTAGAGAGTGATAACAAGGGTATTCAGTTTTTTTTTAGGATTAGACGTGCCAAATCACCAAATGAGGGGTGTGACAAGGCTTGTAGGAAGGTGAGAGAGAGGTGCCCTTGCCACTAGCAAATTCGGCCCTATGTGGCACCCACTAAGAAAGCTTCATGCCCATCATCCACTAACCCATCATCTATAGGTACAATTTGACTTTTTACCTAAAATAGACTAAGGGGACAAAAAGGACAAAGAGAAGGTGGGAATGGCCTTTCCCCCAAAAGGACAAAGTACATCAAGGACAAGGTACACACAAGGACAAGAATTCAAAAATGGAGCAATCACAAGCAAGGCCGGCTGGGGGGGTGTGGGGCGGCAGGTGGGGTGGTGGTGGGCTGGGCTACGGTGGCAGGGAGGGAGGTCCATCGCCAGGGAGGCGCCTTGGTGCCGAGACATGATCGGTCCTTGGTGACCTAGGAGATGAGGCCTTGGCTTGGGTTGATGAGGGCCAAGGTGGAACTCATCACCTTAGTTACCTACCCTTCACTTTTTTTTTCTAGTATAAATTCCAATGATTACACAGCCCACTTCGCTCTGCTGCTCTGCTTTCTCCGACGATGGCTGGA
This sequence comes from Rheum nobile, assembly GCA_027886185.1. Taxonomy (NCBI): domain Eukaryota; kingdom Viridiplantae; phylum Streptophyta; class Magnoliopsida; order Caryophyllales; family Polygonaceae; genus Rheum; species Rheum nobile. The sequence goes on from WOAB01000913.1 coordinate 222,037, forward strand.
AAGAGAGAGCAGTGTGATTGGCTCTATAATGGAAATGCTCTGTCGTAGAGCTTCGCTAGCAGTGTCGAGCTTTGCTCGTCGACTGGAACTAAGGACCTGAATGGAATTTCAGAGCTCTCACGCTGCTATCTAAAGAATGAAGAAAGCGCTATTGAACGAGAGCGAGTACAGTGAGTAATTAGAGATAGGGGCGAGCCAAAGATAAGTTATAGCAACGAGCTACTAAAAAGTGACTGTGTTGAAGCTTTAAACGTAGAGCTCGCGACGACTTCGAGCGAACTCCACGAGTGTGCCGAAAAAGAAAAAAAAAAAATTGTGATAAGATAAGTAAGCGCATGTGTTCAGTAAATTGCAATTCTTTTTGTGTGTCGGGCAGCGCGCCTTAAGATTCGTCGCGTGATTGTCCGGGCAAAGTATAAAGCCAAAACAAGTTGGACCGCTATCTCCTCGCCTAGATCCGGACCCTAAAGTTTTTAAAAATGCAAATAGCAGAGGCAAGTTCCAGCCGAGGTAGGAAATCCATCATATCCAAACGAACAAACCAGCACAGGTAGCAGTGGTTGCCCTTACGTTTATAGGCTGCGTTAAGCAGACCTTTGTCACTATCTCGCCCAACATATTTGCCGGGAGCAGGAGCATATCCAAGTCCCATATTCAGTTGAATCAGATCTAGCAGCGCTCACTACTAAGGCGAAAGAAAAGAGCAAGATACGGCCAAAAATCTAGAGATTCTCGCGCAGGAACAAGCGTAGGCCTGTAGCGCGCCCTTCACCAGTAAGAAGTGCTTTTCTTGGCGAAGTGAGAAAGCACAGTTGCGCGCCTTTCCATAGCCCCTTTATACTTTGCTATTAGTACCAAGCGCAAGCGCTTGGAAGCTTGCTGTGTAATTTCATAAAGAAACAAAAGTGTGCGAACCTCAGCGAGTCCGGGTTTTAAACTAGCCTCCTGGACTAAACTGACATTCTTAATAATAACAGAAAGTAGGAATGGCAGAGAAAGAGATGCACTTTCTGGACTTCTAGACACCGGATCCAGAGTTTTTTTCGAGAAAAGGTCCCTTCCCTCAATATCATGATTGGGTCAACCAGGCCAGATCATGAATGAATAGAAAATGAAAAATATGTCAATAGCAGTTGCTGTTCCAGCTGAAATACTTGGAATAATTCTACCACTTATCCTAAAAAAAGATTTCTTTTTAAAATAGGAAGAGTCATTTCGGAAATGCAAGGTACCGAGAGAGCAAACAAGGTCGCAGACAAGAGGTGCTTGCAAGCACTAGTGGTGCTCCCACTAACGAAAAGCCCAAAGAAAAAAAAGGGGAGCAAAAAGAACTGCAGGCCGAGGAGTATATCGCAGTTGAAGACTCTGTTCTGCGTCTTCTTCGAGAATTGATACAGAACCTTATCACCCCAGACCCGACTTAATGATGGCCGCACATGAGATCGCACGAGACCACTTCGATGTTGAGTCAGGGGATGCGAACATAGTGGCCCTAAAATACTTTATGCGCTATCTTAAAGCAGAAAGGCGAAAAACTTCCATTTTGAGACCGCGACCCATCGCGGAGCACTTTCTCACTGATTTAGTGAGATAAGTGTGAAATTCTCTTCCACAAGACTCTTGATGTTTTTTCAGGGCTTGGGTACGAGAACATAATTGGAAGAAATCAGGGTCGAAGTTTAGACCGCGAATACTAGTTATACTTATAGAAAAGATCATCAGAGAGGAGACAAGCCATTTATGATTCCAGTCGAGAAGACTAGTAAAAGGAAGGATCAAGAATGTCATATATTTCAGGAGCTAGATCAGTTGCCGATAAACAAGTCAAAATTGCCTCGACAAAAATGGATGGAATTGGACCTAAAAAAGGCATTCAGGTTCGTTCTCGATTAGGTATCAGTGAGAACATTAAGATAAAAGAGTTAACTAAATATCAGATCGACAAAATGGAACAAATGATAGGTCAAGATCATCTTGTTCATTGGGAATTGAAGAGGGGAGAACGAGCAGACATCGAATGATTAATTTCTATTTCTCGTTATCGTGGAATTCGTCATCAAGATGGACTGCCCTTATGCGGTCAACGAACTCATACTAATGCTAGGACTTGTCGTAAGAAAATTCGGAAATGAAAGAAGTCTACCGAAAGCCCTTGGTACTTGTCTGATCAATCACAGTGATAGCTTCAATAGTTCACTGAAATTTTCTTTTTTTTCGTTTTTTTGGCAGGTTCGGTCAGGAGGGACAAAAGAGAGATGCTTTCTATCAGTCAAAAGCACGTCCCCCATGCTCTCACGGTCCGCTTACCGAGGAATAGAAAGGGAGGACCTGGGGCCAGAGCAAGTTGGGTTAGGGTATAGAGCCGTAAGCGCGGTGGGGGTTGACAGAGGACGTGCTCGTACGGTTCATGGAAGGATATGAGAAAGTCCTTTATTTTTGGGAACTTTCACTCCTCTATATTCGAATATCCCTTTCTAGGAGCATTACGATCTGCAGCTCAAATGGTCCCTTATGAAGTCTCTAGTGGTCTTATTCTTATTGTGCGCCTTATGAGCGCGTTTGCATCCGCGAAGGCAATCGCTCGGATGTTCCCCTAACCCAACCCGGGAACGGACCGGAGGGAACCGCAGCATGGATAATGTCCGCGTCTCGTCGCAAGGCTCGTTTTTAGTTGTGGGTCATAGGGCGGGCTTTGAGCGGGCAACTTTATCTAATCAAGGGCCGGGGCACAAGGGTCCTGGTACTATCCAGGTGCGAAGAACCCCGGAGGTGACTGCAATGAGCAGAAATCTCACTCACCGGCCTAAACGACGAGCAAACACTCGAACGTGAGAGCAAGGGATCACCCAACGAATGGACGAGCTCCAGGGGGGGAGGAAAGAAGGAGGCAAGAACCATGCTTTCAAAAAAGTGGCGGTTGTTATCTGAACTGCGAGAATAACTGACTAAGTCGTGCTATAAGAGGTCATTCTCCAAACGGGACAGGGCCAAGCCTTTAGGTTGTTTAAGTAGGTTGGGTGACAGATCGGCCATAGGAGTACTCCGGGAAAAAAAAACCAGGGCAACAAATGTCGAGCATACGACGATGCCGCCCATTTTCATTTCGTGGAAGTCCCCGACAGAGGAAAGGGTTGTAGGTGATAGCGCGTTCTGCTTCTTATCTAGAAAGGGGCGCTGAAATTGTTCCTATTGAATCGTGCGCGACTGCTGGTATAGATGAATAAAGGCGGGCCGCTTGAACGGGACCTATTCTCTTAATAGGCGGAAAAAATAGGAAAGGGGCCGAGCTGACTGATGATCGCCTTTTTCTAAAGGCGATCATGATGTGGAGCTAACATGGCTGGCTACATACAAGTATAGCCAAATCAAGATGAGATAGGACGGACGGTCAGAGGCCACAGCAGGACTACCATAGGACTCTACCCCCTCGAGAGCAGGATGCCGGCCGAGATGGAGCTGGGAGCCAACCTATACTTTCCTGAGGCCCCAACATCTAAATAAAGAAAGGGCGGGCGCCGAAAAGGAAGCAGCCCAGCCTCTTCAAGAAAGCTTTGCTTGGTAGGCGCTGCCTACTCACTCGGACAATGCTCTGAACACGAAAGTGTGCAGTTCCGCCCTCTTATCCCATGCTAAGTCACATGCAGCGTCTCAGAAAGCACGGACGAGCCACATGCAGGGAAACTTGCACGTGTGGTTCTGGCCGGGGACCCGGTATACTGTACTAATATGTGTAGGTCCTCGTAATTCGAGTGAGATTGTCATGGTGCAAAAGCAGATATGGTCCGGTATTCCCTTGTTCCCAGTATTGGTTATGTTCTTTATTTCTTGTTTAGCAGAAACTAATCGAGCTCCGTTTGATCTCCCAGAAGCGGAAGCTGAATTAGTTGCAGGCTATAATGTAGAATATGCGCGGGATGCGATCCTTAATAGTTCACTGTTGGCGGAAGCCAATGTCCCGGGGTCCCGGGGACTCATTCTGACTGAAAGAGGGGGTTGGTCTTTACCAACTGCAAAATCGAAGATTTTAGGGAAGCAAAAAGGTGAGCGCCTAGCGCGAACCTTATTGAAAACTCAAGGCAAGCGCTTGTCGCTCTTGATATGTATTCTATTAATGCGCTCAAGCATGCGAAGAAAGCAAGAAGCGAGAAAAGACCTATATAATCTATTAGTCAAGCCTAAACGCCCTTTACTAATAGAATAGAAGGTAAGGCCGGCTTTCGAGCTGTAGCTTTACAACGATAGGGCTTAGCTTAGATGGGGCACCTTTCTTTCTTCTTATTAGTAAGATAGGTTGCTTGAGCGCCCTTTCTATTAGTAAGGTTGTCGGCGAAACTTGAGTTTGATTGCAGGGGCGCGCGTTAGCGCTTTACTAATAACATAGAAAGGGCTTTTCATGCTTGTTTAGTAAAGTCACGCTTTTCATTTTGATAGGAGTAGGTGCTTGCTGGGGCAGGGCACTCTTCATTCTTATTTCGAAACTAATGAATGTCGGGTCGACTCTCGTCGCCTTGTTATCAAAAAGGTAGTTAGGTAAAACTCCCTCCTTAAACGAGCACGAGGCTTAGTCAAGTAGAACCGGGTTTCGCTGCTTGATGCTCTGATCGAAAACAAATCAGTGGGGCCATGCCGGTACGACTGAATATGCGTTAGAAAGGTCAATCCCTCCCCTACGACACCAAAAAAAACGGGCCGAATAACAATCAATAACAGCCCGCCCGCTTCCATAGAACAATATCGTGGCAACGTAGACTTAAGTGGTCATATTGGATCCTTGGGAACCATCACAAGTACGGCCGGCCTATATTTGAACGAGAATGTCGTGTCGTCCAGCGGAGCCTAGAAGAAGGTGACTCGTGCAGACAGCTGACTCCTTTTCAATAGAAAAGAATAGCCAAACCAACCCAGCTGGCTGGTCAATCTCAGAGATCTTATCGGCCGGCAAACCGGAGACGGACGACCACGGTCCCGACCTTACCAGCACCGAAGGTGTACTAATCAATGAACTTTTGAAACCTACTTTTTCTTTTCTGACAAAATCAACCAACGGTCACGACATCTTGTTGATATTGATTGAGTTGGAGGCTGGTCGTAGATCAGCTGACTGAATCCATGCATAAACCTAGACCCCGGTAACCTTCGTAACCAAAGCGTCACGACAACATCCAAAGGCTTTGGATTCTTAAGTAGGGGACAAGAAAGAGCACGTAAGAATGCCGACCACTACATAAGCCACTAGTGGCTGAGAGAAAGCGAGCAGCACCTTGTATAGGTTGGGCAGAGCTTGAAGAAGCGAGCCCCTATTAGAGAAAGCCATTGCGCGCTAGCCTAGCTAGCTAACGTTTTTCAGCTGGCTGTTGTTATGTTAGTTGTAGCGCACTTTCCCTCCTTCTCTCACTTCGGAAAGATTTAGCAGTCCTTTCTTATGATGACCTGGTCGAGAGAGTACGATACATTGGTGTAAAAGATTGAGTAGGATCTGTGAGGTTGGTTATAGTAAAGCCCGGCCGTCAAGCGACAAGCGCTTGCCTCTATCATTAGCTCGGGTAGTTTCCATTTCTGGTTATGTTCATCGGTCGTATCAGTTCCTTCTTTTGGATTAGCTCCTTCTTTGAAAAGATCGGCCAACAGACTCCCCTATCTCCCTTGTCAAACTATATTTATTCGATGGAATGTGATTCGCTGCTCTAATTCTGCTTGTGCGCGCTGCTGTTCTGTTGCTTGGTTAGCATGCCTTCGCTGACAATCTAAACAAAGATTGTGTCGACAATAGAGCGGATACACGCGATTTCCCAACCTGGCAACTTGACTTCTTCGCTCTAGAGAGCGCGGCTGTTAGGTGATTTTGGCCTTCCTTACATGATCTATATCGTTTCATCAATAAAGAATTGGATATTTGTTTCGTAGAGGCACCTTCTTCCTATCCATGTCTCTATCTTTACTCACAGAGACGGCCCGCTTTGGTCGACGTCACAGCTTTTGTCAGCCTCCGCTCAAGCCCTCGCCAGTTCGACGCTAATAACGTGGTCTTGGAGTATACCTGATAAACCTGCTGAGCCTCATTAATCTTCGCCAATCATCTACTTAGTGCCACGAATTAACGAAGAGGAATCCAGTATTGCCTTAATAGCTCTTTATGACGAGTTTCAACGAGACCACCATTCCCAAGCGTGTCAAGACACTGTTCACCTGTGCCTTGGAGTTCACACTGCTTGCGCCTCTTCACGTGAGACTTAAAGCATTCAAACATTGCAAGAGATAAGGCTTCAATTGATGAAGTTTTGGGGTGGATACTGGGCCCAGTAGAACCAGAAGCGTTTGAATCTTAATAGCTGTTGCATCCTTGGCAACGATAGGAGAAGCTACTTGGCCTGCAGAAAGATCAACCTGAATAGGAGTAGCGGTCAAAGCTTGCGCCTGCACGGCACCTTGGTCTCGAACCTCTGCGCGCGATTTGCTTATAGGTGGGGGACCGGATGCTTCCTCAGACTCTCTTAAACATATTTTCTGCTCTCTGCCGTCTTTCTTCAGTCTCTGGCAAAACAGAAGACTTCAATTGAGTGGTCGCGCGGGATGGACTGACTATAGCTTCTGTTTGGAGCAACCCTGCACTTTCCAAATTAACAGATTTTTTGTAGGGGTCACAACAGTGGAAGAAGCTCCACTCCCTATTGGTTGGGTCAGCTGGAGGAGAAAGAATAGGGGCCACTCCAGTAGACTCTGCGAGAATCTCGGTGGCAGCCTCAAGTGCTATCTCTGAAGGTGGCAATGACACAGGAGGCGATGTGGGACTCAGGAGGCCTTGCGTCAGCAATATGATAAGGAGAGACTGTACAAAAGATAGGTAATGGCAATGAAACTCGGGCTTGCTATTGCTTATAAACTTCCTATGAATGTGCTGAGGAAGAAGAAGTCGCGATATGCCTCGTCTGATTCTACGATACAGA
>WOAB01000914.1:0-17840 GCA_027886185.1 Rheum nobile
GGAATAGTGTTCGTGTCCAAAGGTGAACAAAGCCCTACTCTAGAGTTCACTGCTTTTTCCAGGCCGGATAAGGGCTTATACTGCTCGCCTTTTTTGATATGTTCATTCAGTACCAATAAAACTACAACTACACAAAAGTGGAAGGGCCACTATAAAAGCTAGATAGCCTTTAGTAGAGTAGTCAGCCTAACCAAAGCATCACGACAACTTATCTACTCACATATTTCTCAGCTCAACTTGACGTAAACCCTTATGAATGAATGGAATCTTAAGTAGGGGCCTGCTCGCCTACCAATCAAAGAGGCTGAGAGTAAGCGTAAGCTCGAACTTCGAGCTTACCTTCATTCGCTTCGCGGGAGCCGCACAACACATAGCTGGAAGTCAGAGGGCCCATACTACCTGCCTAACCCTTCGCTCTAGGGACCGTAGACCGAAAACCGCCTTCTAAACCACCCATTCATCCAAAAGGGAAGGGGCCTATGTATTTGCATGACTTCTGTAGATTTTACCCTATCTACCCTGGAGCCAATCCCCTAGCGGTCCTGCCCCACGCCGGGGAGCTCATGTGGAACCTTTTCTTTCTAGCGTAAGAGCGGTGAAACATTACAAAATATGAAGAAAAGATTCATTCTCTTCTTTTTCTTTCTCGAGGGGAAAGAGAAATAGGGTCTTATGGAGGGAGGCGGCCGTTAGGCCGAGCGCATTTATCAAAATCCTCCACTGCATCCAAGATCACAAGTAGAACGCTAAGCAGGGGCGTGAAGGCAGCGAGCTCCGCAACAAAAGCGAAGCGAGCCTCTCTCTATAAAGCCCTATTAGTAAAGCTTGAAAGTCGTTGCCCTAACACGCATCCCTTTTTCAGCTGGCTGAAAAGTGCTAGTTGTAGCGCGCTAGCGTCCCTATAGAGTAAGGCTCTTTTGTGGAGTCGCACTCTACGAGCCTTGTCTTCCTTCCAACCACTAGCTTCCGTTCTTGTTCCGGTCCGACAACGAGGACGCTGCCCTTCTCCTGCCGTGGTCCGGCCCATGGGAATTTCTTACCTCATCCACCCTCCATTGCTCATGCTCCATAGCTGCTTCGCTGGGCTTTACCCGTCCCCGGCGTGGACGCGGGCTTCTATAGAGAATGAGAAGCTCTCAACACAAGAAAAGGCGAACCGTGCGGAGCCCACCCGTGTTCGTTTTCTGCCGCCACTGGCCGGGGCACGCTGGGAAAGACAGCCCGGCCCCTTCTCGGGAAAGGGGAAAGGCTGGGGCCTACCTATCCCGATAGGACTCCATAAAGGCAACGAAGTTGAGAAGTTCCATATTGTCGAGCCGAAGGGCTTCTGTACGTGATCGTAGTATGTCACGTCGTCTCGTCTCCGCTGCATCGAATAGTACCTATGCACTATGTTCCGTTCACTGATAAGGAAGATAGAGTTGGGGTGGGAGTCTACGATATGAGACTAAAGTATGACCCGAGGAGATACATGCTAACTATGGGTAGGAACATGAAGCCTTATTTAAAGAATTTCGGGAGGTTACAGATCTCTTATACTACCCATCGATAGACAGAGCGGAACGACCAGAAAAAGAAGTGAAGTTAGAAAGCCGTATGATAGCGGTAACTATCTTGTACGGTTCGGAGGGTAATCGGCGTACTCCGATCAGTGGGGGGGGGGGAATCTTTGGCTCTATCGAACATACAGGGAATTGGAGGTAGCATTCTACCGATGTCAAGTCATGGACTGGTTTCTTCAGCCCTTTTTCTATGTGTTGGTGTTCTATATGACCGACATAAGACTCGACTTGTTAGATATTATGGAGGTTAGTGAGCACCATGCCGAATCTCTCTACCATTTTCTTCTCTTTCACTTTGGCCAATATGAGTTCACCTGGTACTAGCAGCTTTATCGAGGAATTTCTCATCTTAGTAGGAGCTTTCCCAAAGAAATAGTTTAGTAGCCACATTAGCCGCGCTTGGGATGATTTTAGGCGGGGCGTATTCCCTTTGGCTATATAATCGTGCGGTTTCTGGAAATTTAAAACCTGATTTCCTCCATAAATTCTCCGATCCAAATGGAAGAGAAGTTTCATATTTATACCTTTTCTTGTTGGAGGGGCGACCGTCCGTTAACTACCAAAGAAAAAAGGGTAAACCAATGTGATCATGATATTGTAGGTGCTTGCGTTGGTTTGGGTGGCATAGCCCGTTGCAGAAGTCCCTCTTTTTTGAACCATTTCTTTAGTCTTTAGGGACTTGACTTGACTAATAAAATAAGGCTAGCACAGGGGCCTTTTTTGGCTAAGCCGTATCTTGTTGGGTGGGACCGAGAGAAAGAAAGGACGGAGGGCAACCATGCATGGTACTTCTCGACCCTGTCTCCGAGGGATAGTTGAACGGGCAACTCATGAATGCTGCCAGGTCAAACGAGCCGATAACTCGAACGTGTTCGGTCTGTTTTTGAGCAAGAATCACAGTGTTACCTTACCTTCACCATGATACGGACTCCAAGTTCTTATGGCAGAGCACGAGGATTGATGGACATCAATATGATGATGAGAATAGAAACCAGAAGCACGACCAGAGTCTCGTGGTCCAAGATAAGAAAACAATCAATAACAGTAACGTAAGCATGAGACTTTTTGGTAGTACCGGTGAACCAGATGGCCGCGGCGATAGAATCTGGGATGGAGGACTCGTAGTATCTCTCTAGATCTGGCAAAAGCAAAAGACCCCCTAACGTAATTCGAATGGAGGCTGACTGTTGATCCCACTCTGGCCTCGCAGGGCGGCCCCCTGCGGTTGCGAGCTAGAGCTGCCATAGCTTATGGCTAGAGCAATGGGAGGGGGCCCAAACAGAGAGAAAAGTAAGAGTAAGGATAACGAGCGCTCCGCCCGCCAAGCGGGCGGCAGGAGCAGCGGGCAAGTGCTTGGTAGGCTAAGAGCCCAGTGAACCGGGCAGAGCACTCGACGAAAGGAACTGAGCAAGTACGAGAAATTGGCCATGCTCTGCTTTCAAGCAAGGTGACCTCCTGTTAAGGAGGTCAAACCAAGGACCTATGGAAGTCTGGGCTCATCCCCGATCAATATTGGATCAAACAATAGGAGGCCGTAGCACTGACCTCTTTTTTATTGATTCAATACAATAGGGAAAAGATCGTACAGTTCCCTACCGAGACAGCAGAAACTCTCAACGGGTCTTCTGTGCGCTGGGCATATTTCTTCCGTGTGTCTTTCTCGTGGCGGGAACAGAACAACAAGGAAAGACCCGGCCGACCTGCCCAGGTCGCCTTGGCGAGCTTTATTTAAGAGAGAATGGGGAGTGAATCGAAAGGCTTCCGTTTCCGTTCTTTTTTTAACCAAACCTCTTCGTAGTTGGGAAGAGAGAAGGAGTCTAAATCAATGGACATTAATGAACCATCATTGATGGACGTTGCACATGACACAATCAATTCGACTCAAGGTCCGGCGCTAATAGAAGTTGCTTACTCTCCTAGTAGCGAAGGAAAAGGGCAGGGCTTTTCCCGTAGTAATAGTGGGCGGGTCTCATGAGATCTATGCCGGCCGCCGGAATCAAACGAAGGTCGAAAGACCATTCGATTCATTAAGGGGCATAGATCTAGGCCTATTTGTTTGGTCAATCACCAAAGGCTGGGGGGGAACCACTATAGTTTTTATGCCTCGATTCTTTTGCATAGTCCGGGGCCGGCCGCAGCAGAGCAGCGGGGCATAGCGGCGCCCTCGCCTGGCACCATTCCCGGACCTAGCAGCAAGCAGACGGGCGGGCCGTGCCTGAATTTAGATCGGACCAGACTTTTCTTTGTTTGAGCTGCTCCCACGCACACAGAGCGGAAGATCTCAGTTGTCCTGGACTGGGCAAGTATGTAGAGATCTTCGTGGGACCGTGGAGGGAGTCTCAATTTTCTTAGAACCTTATCGCATCACGCACGGAGATCTTTCCATTGATAGATAAGAGGGCTCCCCCGTTGAACAAACTCTTAAAGGTTGGGTTATTACCTGCCTCTACGGAAGAGGTGTACTTTGTACCGTCCGGAGGTCATATAGATCGGAACCCGAAGCGATAAGAACGAAAGGGTTGGTGTGGCCACAGATACAACTACTGGCACTTCAAAAGGCTTAGATTTTAAGGGCGCTACTGAAAGCTTTTTTTATTTAGGTCGTCTAAGAGGTGTAAGCCTCGAAAGACTTTGGTACTTCGGTAGAGCGAGCAGCCCTTAAACAAAAAAAGATTTACAATACCTTCCCCTATTTCTTCATCTCATTCTTTATTTGGCCCGCTTCAAACAAAATGAGAAAAGGGGAGAGGGTGGTCGTAGATCAGGATTCGAAGTCACTACGAAAAGGTCGGTCAATGGCATAGCTCTTTCTTTCCCCGGTCTCCTTTCGAAGGAAAGGCCTTCGCATTCCTAATCTAGTAGGGTCGGGCAGCTTTGTTTGCCCTAGCTTGGCGAATCGCATCCCCGCGCAGCGCAACGACATTCTTTGTGCGTTGCACTCTTTACCGTTCTCGCTCAGTGTTTGCAACGGCTGGGAAGGCAGTCGTAGAAGCGAAGCCTATCACCACGCCGACAATCAAATACGAGATTGGGCCCCTTCTCAAAGATTTGATGGAATGGCCCACCCCACCCAAGAGCGCTTATGTCATATGGGAACTCATTGATGGAAACAATCCTTATGGTTTTTATATCCGGTAGGAATAATAAGAATCAAAGTCCAGGTTGGTTGGTGAGCCTAGTGATAGGAGACTATCTAGCTTGGTTCGGAGAGCACTTGTTGGGTTAAAGATTTTTTTGCTAGATGTTACGGCCTAAATGCTGAACTATTGACTCTACTTGTTCGGATGGGTGTTCACCCCAAAGTGTTCCCGGACCGCATGCATACATCCGTAAGTAGCTTAGTGCAACATGGCAAATTTCATTGAGAGGAATCAACAAAGAAAAGAAAAATAGGTCAACATCTTAATGTGTATTTGAAAGATTGTCCTCGGGCTGAAGAGTGTCCATATGAGTTCGTTGAGGTGTCTACACAGGCCCGTGGTCTTCTTTTCTATTCTGTCGGGAGTTCGGCCACCTAAGTAGAACGAAAATGAAGAAAAAAAGGGGGGGCCAGAAGCTTCGCTTCCGGTAGTTTGCTGACTCTCCAGTGAGTGAAGTGAAGGACTCTCGCCTCACCCGCCCGTTTGACTTATGGCACCATCGACTTGCTTTTCAACCTAAGCTATATTCACCTTTATGTTAGGTAGCCTCCTCACTAAAGACAAGTAAGAGCTAGCTTGCATTGAGAATGAGGGTCCCTCCGAAGGATAGTCCTTCGGATACCTTATGATGAGAAACAACCCTCCAAAGGTGTGGCTTTGTTCCTCTAGAAGCTAGATCTAGACCAAGGGGAACCTTCTTCTCCTTCCTAAGCTTGGGAGTCTTCCAAATGGCGCATCCTTGTCATGGTGGCGGCCGAACTCATAGCCAACCGTAGGCCTATGGATGGAGCGGCGGTAAGGATACCCAAAGCGGCGGCCGTCGACATCCATGGGATCCTCCATTTGTAGACTCACCTACAAGAGGGCCACAAGCAAACCAAGTAACAATTCACAAGGCACAAGGAAAGTAACTTATAAAAGACAAACAAAGGAAAAGAGACTAAGACATAGGCAAAAACAAAGTCAATGGCTCAAGCAAGGGGTGACAAGGAAAAGCATGATATGTAACTTGCCAATTGGGAGTGTGACCAATGCACCTTCAAACCAAGCCAACTTGTATTCCTTAGGCTAAGTGGATAAAAGGCCAAAGTGCAACATAGGAAGACAAGGTCAAGGTGAAGGCAAAACGACCACCCTATGGGCCCCAAAGGCACGAATTGACAATGGCAAAGGCTAGACGAACATGAAGAGAAGGGCTTAGTGGCCCAAGTTGCCGAGTGAGGGTGAAAGAGCTCACCAAGGGTTGTGGCCCAAACCGAAAGAAGAGAAGAAACTTGACCTTCCCTTTGCTTTGTTTTCTCAATTTTTTTTTTGATTGGGTCCTTTGCCTTTTGTTTGGACCTCTTGTAATAAGCTTGGCTTTTTCTAGTGCAAAGGGAAGTAAGCCTAAGGTGATGGTGTTTGAATTCAAGGAATGGACCACAACACTTTTTTTTTTGTAGAGAGTGATAACAAGGGTATTCAGTTTTTTTTTAGGATTAGACGTGCCAAATCACCAAATGAGGGGTGTGACAAGGCTTGTAGGAAGGTGAGAGAGAGGTGCCCTTGCCACTAGCAAATTCGGCCCTATGTGGCACCCACTAAGAAAGCTTCATGCCCATCATCCACTAACCCATCATCTATAGGTACAATTTGACTTTTTACCTAAAATAGACTAAGGGGACAAAAAGGACAAAGAGAAGGTGGGAATGGCCTTTCCCCCAAAAGGACAAAGTACATCAAGGACAAGGTACACACAAGGACAAGAATTCAAAAATGGAGCAATCACAAGCAAGGCCGGCTGGGGGGGTGTGGGGCGGCAGGTGGGGTGGTGGTGGGCTGGGCTACGGTGGCAGGGAGGGAGGTCCATCGCCAGGGAGGCGCCTTGGTGCCGAGACATGATCGGTCCTTGGTGACCTAGGAGATGAGGCCTTGGCTTGGGTTGATGAGGGCCAAGGTGGAACTCATCACCTTAGTTACCTACCCTTCACTTTTTTTTCTAGTATAAATTCCAATGATTACACAGCCCACTTCGCTCTGCTGCTCTGCTTTCTCCGACGATGGCTGGAAAGAGAGAGCAGTGTGATTGGCTCTATAATGGAAATGCTCTGTCGTAGAGCTTCGCTAGCAGTGTCGAGCTTTGCTCGTCGACTGGAACTAAGGACCTGAATGGAATTTCAGAGCTCTCACGCTGCTATCTAAAGAATGAAGAAAGCGCTATTGAACGAGAGCGAGTACAGTGAGTAATTAGAGATAGGGGCGAGCCAAAGATAAGTTATAGCAACGAGCTACTAAAAAGTGACTGTGTTGAAGCTTTAAACGTAGAGCTCGCGACGACTTCGAGCGAACTCCACGAGTGTGCCGAAAAAGAAAAAAAAAAAATTGTGATAAGATAAGTAAGCGCATGTGTTCAGTAAATTGCAATTCTTTTTGTGTGTCGGGCAGCGCGCCTTAAGATTCGTCGCGTGATTGTCCGGGCAAAGTATAAAGCCAAAACAAGTTGGACCGCTATCTCCTCGCCTAGATCCGGACCCTAAAGTTTTTAAAAATGCAAATAGCAGAGGCAAGTTCCAGCCGAGGTAGGAAATCCATCATATCCAAACGAACAAACCAGCACAGGTAGCAGTGGTTGCCCTTACGTTTATAGGCTGCGTTAAGCAGACCTTTGTCACTATCTCGCCCAACATATTTGCCGGGAGCAGGAGCATATCCAAGTCCCATATTCAGTTGAATCAGATCTAGCAGCGCTCACTACTAAGGCGAAAGAAAAGAGCAAGATACGGCCAAAAATCTAGAGATTCTCGCGCAGGAACAAGCGTAGGCCTGTAGCGCGCCCTTCACCAGTAAGAAGTGCTTTTCTTGGCGAAGTGAGAAAGCACAGTTGCGCGCCTTTCCATAGCCCCTTTATACTTTGCTATTAGTACCAAGCGCAAGCGCTTGGAAGCTTGCTGTGTAATTTCATAAAGAAACAAAAGTGTGCGAACCTCAGCGAGTCCGGGTTTTAAACTAGCCTCCTGGACTAAACTGACATTCTTAATAATAACAGAAAGTAGGAATGGCAGAGAAAGAGATGCACTTTCTGGACTTCTAGACACCGGATCCAGAGTTTTTTTCGAGAAAAGGTCCCTTCCCTCAATATCATGATTGGGTCAACCAGGCCAGATCATGAATGAATAGAAAATGAAAAATATGTCAATAGCAGTTGCTGTTCCAGCTGAAATACTTGGAATAATTCTACCACTTATCCTAAAAAAAGATTTCTTTTTAAAATAGGAAGAGTCATTTCGGAAATGCAAGGTACCGAGAGAGCAAACAAGGTCGCAGACAAGAGGTGCTTGCAAGCACTAGTGGTGCTCCCACTAACGAAAAGCCCAAAGAAAAAAAAGGGGAGCAAAAAGAACTGCAGGCCGAGGAGTATATCGCAGTTGAAGACTCTGTTCTGCGTCTTCTTCGAGAATTGATACAGAACCTTATCACCCCAGACCCGACTTAATGATGGCCGCACATGAGATCGCACGAGACCACTTCGATGTTGAGTCAGGGGATGCGAACATAGTGGCCCTAAAATACTTTATGCGCTATCTTAAAGCAGAAAGGCGAAAAACTTCCATTTTGAGACCGCGACCCATCGCGGAGCACTTTCTCACTGATTTAGTGAGATAAGTGTGAAATTCTCTTCCACAAGACTCTTGATGTTTTTTCAGGGCTTGGGTACGAGAACATAATTGGAAGAAATCAGGGTCGAAGTTTAGACCGCGAATACTAGTTATACTTATAGAAAAGATCATCAGAGAGGAGACAAGCCATTTATGATTCCAGTCGAGAAGACTAGTAAAAGGAAGGATCAAGAATGTCATATATTTCAGGAGCTAGATCAGTTGCCGATAAACAAGTCAAAATTGCCTCGACAAAAATGGATGGAATTGGACCTAAAAAAGGCATTCAGGTTCGTTCTCGATTAGGTATCAGTGAGAACATTAAGATAAAAGAGTTAACTAAATATCAGATCGACAAAATGGAACAAATGATAGGTCAAGATCATCTTGTTCATTGGGAATTGAAGAGGGGAGAACGAGCAGACATCGAATGATTAATTTCTATTTCTCGTTATCGTGGAATTCGTCATCAAGATGGACTGCCCTTATGCGGTCAACGAACTCATACTAATGCTAGGACTTGTCGTAAGAAAATTCGGAAATGAAAGAAGTCTACCGAAAGCCCTTGGTACTTGTCTGATCAATCACAGTGATAGCTTCAATAGTTCACTGAAATTTTCTTTTTTTTCGTTTTTTTGGCAGGTTCGGTCAGGAGGGACAAAAGAGAGATGCTTTCTATCAGTCAAAAGCACGTCCCCCATGCTCTCACGGTCCGCTTACCGAGGAATAGAAAGGGAGGACCTGGGGCCAGAGCAAGTTGGGTTAGGGTATAGAGCCGTAAGCGCGGTGGGGGTTGACAGAGGACGTGCTCGTACGGTTCATGGAAGGATATGAGAAAGTCCTTTATTTTTGGGAACTTTCACTCCTCTATATTCGAAATATCCCTTTCTAGGAGCATTACGATCTGCAGCTCAAATGGTCCCTTATGAAGTCTCTAGTGGTCTTATTCTTATTGTGCGCCTTATGAGCGCGTTTGCATCCGCGAAGGCAATCGCTCGGATGTTCCCCTAACCCAACCCGGGAACGGACCGGAGGGAACCGCAGCATGGATAATGTCCGCGTCTCGTCGCAAGGCTCGTTTTTAGTTGTGGGTCATAGGGCGGGCTTTGAGCGGGCAACTTTATCTAATCAAGGGCCGGGGCACAAGGGTCCTGGTACTATCCAGGTGCGAAGAACCCCGGAGGTGACTGCAATGAGCAGAAATCTCACTCACCGGCCTAAACGACGAGCAAACACTCGAACGTGAGAGCAAGGGATCACCCAACGAATGGACGAGCTCCAGGGGGGGAGGAAAGAAGGAGGCAAGAACCATGCTTTCAAAAAAGTGGCGGTTGTTATCTGAACTGCGAGAATAACTGACTAAGTCGTGCTATAAGAGGTCATTCTCCAAACGGGACAGGGCCAAGCCTTTAGGTTGTTTAAGTAGGTTGGGTGACAGATCGGCCATAGGAGTACTCCGGGAAAAAAAACCAGGGCAACAAATGTCGAGCATACGACGATGCCGCCCATTTTCATTTCGTGGAAGTCCCCGACAGAGGAAAGGGTTGTAGGTGATAGCGCGTTCTGCTTCTTATCTAGAAAGGGGCGCTGAAATTGTTCCTATTGAATCGTGCGCGACTGCTGGTATAGATGAATAAAGGCGGGCCGCTTGAACGGGACCTATTCTCTTAATAGGCGGAAAAAATAGGAAAGGGGCCGAGCTGACTGATGATCGCCTTTTTCTAAAGGCGATCATGATGTGGAGCTAACATGGCTGGCTACATACAAGTATAGCCAAATCAAGATGAGATAGGACGGACGGTCAGAGGCCACAGCAGGACTACCATAGGACTCTACCCCCTCGAGAGCAGGATGCCGGCCGAGATGGAGCTGGGAGCCAACCTATACTTTCCTGAGGCCCCAACATCTAAATAAAGAAAGGGCGGGCGCCGAAAAGGAAGCAGCCCAGCCTCTTCAAGAAAGCTTTGCTTGGTAGGCGCTGCCTACTCACTCGGACAATGCTCTGAACACGAAAGTGTGCAGTTCCGCCCTCTTATCCCATGCTAAGTCACATGCAGCGTCTCAGAAAGCACGGACGAGCCACATGCAGGGAAACTTGCACGTGTGGTTCTGGCCGGGGACCCGGTATACTGTACTAATATGTGTAGGTCCTCGTAATTCGAGTGAGATTGTCATGGTGCAAAAGCAGATATGGTCCGGTATTCCCTTGTTCCCAGTATTGGTTATGTTCTTTATTTCTTGTTTAGCAGAAACTAATCGAGCTCCGTTTGATCTCCCAGAAGCGGAAGCTGAATTAGTTGCAGGCTATAATGTAGAATATGCGCGGGATGCGATCCTTAATAGTTCACTGTTGGCGGAAGCCAATGTCCCGGGGTCCCGGGGACTCATTCTGACTGAAAGAGGGGGTTGGTCTTTACCAACTGCAAAATCGAAGATTTTAGGGAAGCAAAAAAGGTGAGCGCCTAGCGCGAACCTTATTGAAAACTCAAGGCAAGCGCTTGTCGCTCTTGATATGTATTCTATTAATGCGCTCAAGCATGCGAAGAAAGCAAGAAGCGAGAAAAGACCTATATAATCTATTAGTCAAGCCTAAACGCCCTTTACTAATAGAATAGAAGGTAAGGCCGGCTTTCGAGCTGTAGCTTTACAACGATAGGGCTTAGCTTAGATGGGGCACCTTTCTTTCTTCTTATTAGTAAGATAGGTTGCTTGAGCGCCCTTTCTATTAGTAAGGTTGTCGGCGAAACTTGAGTTTGATTGCAGGGGCGCGCGTTAGCGCTTTACTAATAACATAGAAAGGGCTTTTCATGCTTGTTTAGTAAAGTCACGCTTTTCATTTTGATAGGAGTAGGTGCTTGCTGGGGCAGGGCACTCTTCATTCTTATTTCGAAACTAATGAATGTCGGGTCGACTCTCGTCGCCTTGTTATCAAAAAGGTAGTTAGGTAAAACTCCCTCCTTAAACGAGCACGAGGCTTAGTCAAGTAGAACCGGGTTTCGCTGCTTGATGCTCTGATCGAAAACAAATCAGTGGGGCCATGCCGGTACGACTGAATATGCGTTAGAAAGGTCAATCCCTCCCCTACGACACCAAAAAAAACGGGCCGAATAACAATCAATAACAGCCCGCCCGCTTCCATAGAACAATATCGTGGCAACGTAGACTTAAGTGGTCATATTGGATCCTTGGGAACCATCACAAGTACGGCCGGCCTATATTTGAACGAGAATGTCGTGTCGTCCAGCGGAGCCTAGAAGAAGGTGACTCGTGCAGACAGCTGACTCCTTTTCAATAGAAAAGAATAGCCAAACCAACCCAGCTGGCTGGTCAATCTCAGAGATCTTATCGGCCGGCAAACCGGAGACGGACGACCACGGTCCCGACCTTACCAGCACCGAAGGTGTACTAATCAATGAACTTTTGAAACCTACTTTTTCTTTTCTGACAAAATCAACCAACGGTCACGACATCTTGTTGATATTGATTGAGTTGGAGGCTGGTCGTAGATCAGCTGACTGAATCCATGCATAAACCTAGACCCCGGTAACCTTCGTAACCAAAGCGTCACGACAACATCCAAAGGCTTTGGATTCTTAAGTAGGGGACAAGAAAGAGCACGTAAGAATGCCGACCACTACATAAGCCACTAGTGGCTGAGAGAAAGCGAGCAGCACCTTGTATAGGTTGGGCAGAGCTTGAAGAAGCGAGCCCCTATTAGAGAAAGCCATTGCGCGCTAGCCTAGCTAGCTAACGTTTTTCAGCTGGCTGTTGTTATGTTAGTTGTAGCGCACTTTCCCTCCTTCTCTCACTTCGGAAAGATTTAGCAGTCCTTTCTTATGATGACCTGGTCGAGAGAGTACGATACATTGGTGTAAAAGATTGAGTAGGATCTGTGAGGTTGGTTATAGTAAAGCCCGGCCGTCAAGCGACAAGCGCTTGCCTCTATCATTAGCTCGGGTAGTTTCCATTTCTGGTTATGTTCATCGGTCGTATCAGTTCCTTCTTTTGGATTAGCTCCTTCTTTGAAAAGATCGGCCAACAGACCTCCCCTATCTCCCTTGTCCAACTATATTTATTCGATGGAATGTGATTCGCTGCTCTAATTCTGCTTGTGCGCGCTGCTGTTCTGTTGCTTGGTTAGCATGCCTTCGCTGACAATCTAAACAAAGATTGTGTCGACAATAGAGCGGATACACGCGATTTCCCAACCTGGCAACTTGACTTCTTCGCTCTAGAGAGCGCGGCTGTTAGGTGATTTTGGCCTTCCTTACATGATCTATATCGTTTCATCAATAAAGAATTGGATATTTGTTTCGTAGAGGCACCTTCTTCCTATCCATGTCTCTATCTTTACTCACAGAGACGGCCCGCTTTGGTCGACGTCACAGCTTTTGTCAGCCTCCGCTCAAGCCCTCGCCAGTTCGACGCTAATAACGTGGTCTTGGAGTATACCTGATAAACCTGCTGAGCCTCATTAATCTTCGCCAATCATCTACTTAGTGCCACGAATTAACGAAGAGGAATCCAGTATTTGCCTTAATAGCTCTTTATGACGAGTTTCAACGAGACCACCATTCCCAAGCGTGTCAAGACACTGTTCACCTGTGCCTTGGAGTTCACACTGCTTGCGCCTCTTCACGTGAGACTTAAAGCATTCAAACATTGCAAGAGATAAGGCTTCAATTGATGAAGTTTTGGGGTGGATACTGTGCCCAGTAGAACCAGAAGCGTTTGAAATCTTAATAGCTGTTGCATCCTTGGCAACGATAGGAGAAGCTACTTGGCCTGCAGAAAGATCAACCTGAATAGGAGTAGCGGTCAAAGCTTGCGCCTGCACGGCACCTTGGTCTCGAACCTCTGCGCGCGATTTGCTTATAGGTGGGGGACCGGATGCTTCCTCAGACTCTCTTAAACATATTTTCTGCTCTCTGCCGTCTTTCTTCAGTCTCTGGCAAAACAGAAGACTTCAATTGAGTGGTCGCGCGGGATGGACTGACTATAGCTTCTGTTTGGAGCAACCCTGCACTTTCCAAATTAACAGATTTTTTGTAGGGGTCACAACAGTGGAAGAAGCTCCACTCCCTATTGGTTGGGTCAGCTGGAGGAGAAAGAATAGGGGCCACTCCAGTAGACTCTGCGAGAATCTCGGTGGCAGCCTCAAGTGCTATCTCTGAAGGTGGCAATGACACAGGAGGCGATGTGGGACTCAGGAGGCCTTGCGTCAGCAATATGATAAGGAGAGACTGTACAAAAGATAGGTAATGGCAATGAAACTCGGGCTTGCTATTGCTTATAAACTTCCTATGAATGTGCTGAGGAAGAAGAAGTCGCGATATGCCTCGTCTGATTCTACGATACAGAATCGTCTGCTGTCAAAAGCTATTTGGGATCCATTCTATTACGATTTTATATGTCACTTCGAAGCAGTAAGCGCATCTATCTCTTTTCGGCTCCTAGCTTTAGTAGTAGTAATGCTAATGCCATTTCCTTTCCTAATTCCAATGCCTTACTTCCTTCTTTTCGAGAAGGATTTGATGCTAAGACCGGATTCGATGCATCTAGGGTTTTAGAGAGGCTTTGTGCCTTGCGTAGGTGCTATCTTGACTGAGGTTTTTCCTACCTAGCCTAGCTCAATAAGGGGGAGAATGCCCTTACTTGGAATCTCAAGCATTCTTCTTCACCTGCACACTTGCATCAACATCAAAGAGCTTATTCGATACCATCCTCATTCCCTTTCGCTTACGCTTTCACCTCTCAGCATGCCCATTACCATCAAACTGAAAGGATAGAAAGATTAAGAGATAAACGCTATTCCTGCTTCTTGATAGCGCATGAAAGATACAACACCGGTAAAGCCGCATCTATTTAGCACTGCACTGACCGATACTAGCAGTAACTACCTTTCTACTAGTCAAGTAGAAATGAAAGTAGATATTTCACTTTAAAACAGACTTTTTGAGATGAAAAGAAAAGAGTAAGAGGGGCGTAGTTTATTCATACATTGGCTTTCGAGATACGAAGAATAACGTTCTTTTACAAGCATGATCACTCCATTTAAAGGTATTCAATCCCCTAAACCCCATTTGAGGCGGACGACAAGAAGGATGTCGGAATCTCCTTTTGAAGGAGGAAATGCAGTTCCCTCAGCTTGATAAGCCTACGTCTTATAGACCTAGGACTACCATAACCCACCCTTCAGGGCTTAGACCAAGATAGATAGGGAGGACATTCGCCCCCTTATTTAGGAGACAGTAGTACAGCTTTCAGAATCTTTGGCAGTTCCCGCTTTATGTCTGATCTGAGGTGCTCAAATGCATTCTTTTTAGGTATTTTATGATCGTTCACATTTCAAATCGATCATGCCCAATCTTCGGTAAGGAAGACTGACCTAATCTTGCTTACCAACCAAGACAGATATGAATGTGTGCTTCCAGCTAAGTGAATGAGCGACCACCTCCAGGATCCCTTTCTAAAACAGTCCCCAGTGCCTTCTTTCCGGCGGTTTTGGTCTGTTCTGATCCAACGCTCAAACTCGAAAAAGGCTTTTCCCTCAAACTCTTCTGATCCAGAAGCATAATTAGGGAGAAGCGCTTTTCAGTGCCTGATTCTACGAAGTGAAAGATCACTTTTCCTTTGTTTCGAATTGACATCGGGAGAGACAACATCGGTTGGCTAGACAACTAACACGAAGTTCGATCGAGTCCCATGGATGTGCCCTAACAGCATAGTTCGCCTTCCGAACCTCTAATGCCCTCCGAAAGGAAGGAACGAGTCGCTTTCCCCTTTCCTCCACCACTAGCAACAACTAAGGCTTCACCCGTAATCGAGTTCTCGGTTTTACCTCGAAAAAAATAGAATCCCTTGAGTTAACCGTTGAAGAGGAATCAGAAATGGAACCTTTGGCGATATTCTCCCCCACACCCGTTCGGTAGTCTACTTCGGTTACAACACTCTTTCCCCCCGGGGCTGGCTTTGCTTGCTTCCCTCTTCCTTTGGTAAGACCTTGATTAAAATTAAAGGAATAAGAATTGGTGAATCGGCTTTCTTTGTCTACGAATAGGCTGCCCAAAATAGGTACGTTTAGCCATCGCGTATCGTATCAAGATGCACGAAGTACAGAAGTCAAGGGTGCCGATATCAGAGAGACTTGGTCGTTCGGTAAAGGTTCCCTGTCTCAGAGAGGCTTAGTAGGGCGAATCGACCAGTCAAAGCAAAGGGGCATGACGAGGACTCAGAAACGGAGATGGCAAAGAAGACGACAGACAAGACGAAAGGATGGCTGGTGAGGGGGCGAGCCAATCCAAGCAGGGAGAGGTCGACCACAAGGAGCTGCAGTTTGGCACACTACCAGAACTAGCGAAGGAGCAGGCGCTGGTTTTGTGATTATTTCCCCTTCTGGCAAGGAAGACAATGTTTTCATTCATGTTGACTTCCCCTCCGCGAATTCCTAGAAAAGGAACTCCCGGAAAATCACCTAAATGGTGAAGAAAAGAACACATCGAGGGTGCTAAAGATGCAATTCAAATAGGAGTTTCACCTAGGTAATGTAATTCACTCCGGTTAAAACCTCTCAGACCCATTAGTGAAGCAAGAAAGTGAACATCGGAGAATCTCTGGTTTGAAATTCCATAACAGGAAGAAAAGGCAGTTCCCTATCGAGTGAATCTATCCTCACTTCCGGCTCGTTCACTCTTTCCAGACTTCCCTTCTCTTTGATTTTACTACCTCATTTTGATCGAGTAATTGCCGGGTTGAAGCAATAGAAGCAAGAATTGGCAGGTGGGTTCACTCCTAACTTCTGTATAGTGATGTACGAGATTTGAAGAGAGGGAATTCTATTTCTTCAGCTGCCTTTAAGTAGTCCTCAGTTTCAATTGAAATAGCGAGGAAGATCATTGAAGCTTGAATTAGGAGAGTCCTCTAGGGAAGAAATCTAACTAGTTCAGTAAGAATCTAAAACAAAGAAACATAGTACTGACTTTGGAACGAATGAAGTCTGCTAAGGAATTTTTTTATGAACTTCTCCGATCGGATAGCTTCACTTCACTTTCCATATTCGATTCAGGAAATTCCATTCGGGTGCTAGAACTGCCCCCTTTTGAGAAAAGTGATTTGTTAACCTGGGGAGCAGAGGGAATCTGTCCTTACTTTTGAGTGAATCCGGACCACGTGAAAGGATATAGAAAGTGTGCCGTGAGTGAGAGGTCAATCACTCTACGCTCTTCTTTCGAAATTCTCGAACATAACTTATCGGCTTGAGGCTTCTTTTCAAGCTGAGTAGACATTTTTGAATATAAGCAAAGTTCACAGAAGGTTGGGAAATAGTACGCCCGGTTCACCAGGTTCTACCACTGTAGGGAACAAGAACGAAGTAAGTCCACCGTCGAGTAGTCCGAAATGGGAACGGATCGTGTTTGAAAGTCGTCTATTCTATTTAGGGGTCTCGGCTAGAATATTTTTGTTCAAATCCCAAAGCCCTGATGTGACCCGAGGTGTGGGTGTCAAACATCTCATATGTTCACAACTCCTAAAATGAAAAGAATGATTGTATTTGGGTTCGGTTTCCGTTTCTTCTTGTATCTCTCTTTGTTTCCTAATACTATTCTCTTCCATTTGTTTCGTTGTCTCCCACTTGTCCGTCATCTCTCATTTTCAAAACTCTATATAGTCTTTAAACATTTTTCATCTGTAAACTGTGATCTACGACCACCCTTGGCTATCTCTTGATGGACGACATCTATAAGGCAGTTGCTCCATTTTATTCTTTGTCCTCGGGGTCGGGAGGAGGGGGTTTCAATTCACCACCGGGTCCATCTGATAATTCGTGGATCGTTAATTCTTCTAGCGCAGAAGAGCTTAGAAGGGATCAGGAGGTGGGCGAACCCGGGTCATCCCGACAACACCCTTCTAGACCACGTCATAGAAGAGCTCGAAAGAGTTCTTCGAAAGTTGGAGCCTCCCACTCTCCAGGAGGCGGAAAAAAAACGATTGTTAGATCGCCTTGATTTGGGAGAAGCTTCCCCTGACCTGTTAAGGGTGATCTTAAAGAAGATAGGGGAAATCGAAAGGTCGAGACGAAGTCGTGATTCTAGAACGCGAAGGGAAAAGGCCATACGTTTATTATAAGACTTAATCAGGGAATGGAACAATAAAAAGTGATGCGTTAGGATTTTTTTTTCGAATTTTCACATGTCCGTTTTTGTTATTACAACCTTCTTTTTTGATGTCAAAGACGACCTTTTTTTCATTATTGGGGTCGTGGTACAACAACCTTAACCGCACAAGCCTGGGCTGGGCCTACTTCCATCCCTAGAGGAGCTGTATGAGGCGGAAGCTCCACGTACGGTTTTGAAGCCGAGCCTTTCCAGCAATGGGGCCTAGGGACCGATATGATGATTGGTTTAGGTAGGGCGGCCGGCCTACTACGGGCACCTGTAGGAATTAGTGCATGAGACCGCGATCCGCAAACTAAGGCATGGGACTCACCCTTTACTTGGGAATGG